>JAQGBH010004017.1:0-18107 GCA_034698265.1 Sminthurinus aureus | reverse complement strand
TCTCATGTCCTCAACAATTTAACATGGAAAACTTCCATTTAATGGAGAAAACAGAACAACAAAAACAAAATAAAATTTGGAACAACAACTCTCTTTTATATGTCGACAGTATAATGTATAAATCAATGATTAAGAATGTGTTCATAAAAAATTAAACTACGTTTTTGTCACTAGATGGCAAAGGGTAAAAAAGTAAAAAGTAAAAAATGAGAAAAAATGGCGTCACAATACAAAAGTACAAATAAATACAAATGAATGTTTCAGTCAATGGAAATGCACATTTCTGGATCCAAAAAGAAAAGAGCGACGAGTCCCAAAGTAAAACCAGCTGAAAAGAGGATGAAGAAGAACAAAACTGCTTTTCGAATGGAAGAGCCCTGAAAAATTAAAAACCCGCCAAAATTCAACAATTTTTATACAACTTTCGAAACTTTGATTTTTCTGGCCATTTTAAAAGAAATAAGGTAAAAAAAGTCCGACTTTTAGTTAGTCTTACCGTGATATCTTCACCGTCGGGATGCGCCACCATGCGGAGATGGGCTATATTATAGGCGCGGGAAATGTGTGATCCACGAATAAAATCCACATAGCAGACTAAATACTAAATTTTAACAGAATAGAGAATAAATCCGGTTC
Organism: Sminthurinus aureus; assembly: GCA_034698265.1. NCBI lineage: Eukaryota > Metazoa > Arthropoda > Collembola > Symphypleona > Katiannidae > Sminthurinus > Sminthurinus aureus. The sequence goes on along the minus strand of JAQGBH010004017.1, from coordinate 17,471 downwards.
AGTGATCAATTATATTCAGACAAAGTATGTCAAAGGTCAAAGTTCAGAGGTCAGAGGTTAATGCAAACTTACAGACATAAAAAGATGAACGACAAAGTAAACCACGATCCAACCAACCAACAAATTTCTCGTGTCACAAGGCATCCCCATTTCAATTTCCGTTGACATCCAAACGTTGGTAACTGCACAAACGTTAAAATGACCTCAGTTGACCTTTAACTAAATTATTAACATTTTACATTGAAAATTATTCATACAATAGATGCCAGAGCGTACATGCTATGAAAAAGGACGCGTGTCCGAGGATTCCATGCAGAACATTTACAACTTGTGATGAGGTCACTTGATTCAATTTTTTGATTACATAACCCAAAATAATTTGGATGAGCAGAATTCCTGTCAGAATAATTCCACTGACACAATGAAAATTCCAGCCTAAAAATCATCAATAAAAATTATGTTTAATTATTTATCCATCAAAAGACAAAAAATTAGTAGTTATTTAATTATATTCAATCAGGAAAAGTGACCTTCTCGCCCTTGACCTGGCGGAGTGCGAGAGGGCACATATTCGCACGCTATTCCACCAAAAACAAGCAGAACTCCACCCCAACTCAGCAAAACGTGCCACTAATCATTTCACTTTCATTAGCATTTTAAATTTTAAATCCGGTTTATAGTTATTGAATTTTCCCGCTTTTTCCTTTTGTTTTGCAATGTACTTTTGCTTACCGAATACCAAATGGTGTAGCCTCTAATTTCCTTGTTCACGTAAGTTTCTTTGTAGTAGCGGGAAATAAAGGCGCCAAGCGGAAGAAAGAAGAACCATGCAAAAAGCATTAGAACGCTGTGCACTTTTTCAAAAATGATCCTCATTTTCGATTTCTTGGCAAAAAAAACAAAAATTCAACATTATTAAAATTACTAAATAAAAAGCGGTTTATCGGGAATTTCCGAAAATAATTTGCAAATTTTCAAACTTACATAAAACTGTTTATCTAAGTTGTACTGCTCTTTGCTGGATCCCGCGCCCTCGTCGTGGTACAAAACATTACCTTGAGACATTGAAAACACAGTTGATACTCGATACTCGATGGCTTATAATATAAAAGAGGGCAAATGTCAATAGATAAAAAAGACATCCTTGGAAAATTACTGACCGTCAGCGCCATCTTTTGCATTATTTCCGCGCGCCTGAAGAACAAAAAATTTATCCTGGACGAGGTCAAACGTTTGCCCATGCAAACGAATCACCCGATCCAGCCAAAATTCACACACGATATTGCCATCAACTAAAAATCATAAACAACAAAAATGGCGCTAATTTTGAGTTTAAGGCGCCAAAAACATTTTAAATTCAAAATTCAAATTTTTAACCATTTATCTCCATGCGTAAAATTGTAAATGAAAATGTACTGCAGAGGATTGTTTTATTTTTTACCAAAAGAACCTCGAACACCGGAAACTATATTTTGAATTTTCTTCAAAAAAATTTCGAAATTTCAGGAATTTTTCAAAAAACCTTGGATATGTTTTTACAAATTTTTAATTTTTCAGTGTTACCTCACGTTTGTTGTTATGTACAAAATTCCAAGACATGTACGCTTTTATTTCATCATCTCCTTCTCGAACGCACTCGACAACACTGTCGTTTCCCTGGAAATGAAAAAGATCAATCGTTTCAATGATTTTTACAAAATTTAAAAGTTCAAAAAATTTTCAAACATTTCCAAAATTTTAATTTTTTTTTGCAATAAATTGGTTTTGCTAAAATTTTAGTTTCTGCTAGAGATTTAAAACCACATTTTACCATTAACTGATCCCTCGAGATGCCAACAGCAATGAATTTTGCAGCCTTCCCCATGATTTGAAATCTGACCTTTTGTTTGTCGTTCCCATAGGAAATTAGGGATTGACAAGATCTTTCAGCAACACACTGAGGGGGGTCACCGACGCATCCCTTTTTCTTACCACAACCTTTGTACACCACATCAATACCGATTCTGTTCGCCTAGCAGATGGCGCCAAAAATTTAGAAATGGAAGTTTCAAATTTTAGCGCACAAAATTTTTTTTTGAATTAGTTTAATATTTGAAAGTACCGCTTCTTCCTTTTTCCGCTTTTCCTTCTCACTTCCAAATTCATCCGTTTTCGCTGTAAAAACATGGCGATTGAAGATTAATGTCAAAATTCTGAAATGTTTGTTCAAGTTCTAAAATGGACGATTTTTGCTTCTATTGCTATTTGTTTAAATATTTGAATTTTGTTTACCCGCCGGAAGTCTTGGCAAAAGTGAGTCCGGCGCGACTTTCAAAGGTGCTATATTCTCAAACTTGTTCTTGGTCAAACCTCCTTTATCCGTTTTCTTATCAATCTTCTGAGAAGGTTGAGATTTTATCTTACTTGGGTTTTCAGTACAAGCAAAATTTGTAGATGGCGCTTCTGTTTTGGTGTAGAAAAACGAGGTGAATTTTCAAATTGAGCTCAAAGTTAAAGTTAGAAATGCTAAAAAAGAGACGTTTTTGGATTTACCAGTGACGAGCGGTTGTAGCTTTTGTTTTGGTTCTGGTACAGGAGTGACCTGTGCAGTGACCTTTAATGGCGATGGTAATGTGACTTCATCTGTTACGGAGTCCTGTAAAGTAGGGGTTTTCACCGTTGTCGTTGCAGATGGCGCCTCAGTCAAAGCAGTTGTTGGCGTTACTAATGTTGTAGATGATAATTGAGGTTTCTGTTCCGCAACAACAGCGGGTTTAGCGGCCGCCTTTTCACCCCAAGTCCATTTTGTTCCATCCCAAACCAAACCACCACCGCGCCCCATTTTACGTGGGGCACGTGACATTTTGGTTGTAGCGCCATCTTTCACTTGGGTGATGAAACACAGGAAAATTATGTAATTCGCTAAAAACCATGTAATTTGCAATTTTTTCATGTTTCTTGTTCATGACAACAAAATTGTGAGCACATCTATCAAGTACAAATTACAAACGGCCTTCAATTTATTCAAGTTAAATTCTCTTGACTTGTTAAGTGAAATCAATTTGAATACCCATGACAACAGGGCAGAAAAACTACAAAATGCTTACGATGCGTTTTTGCATGCTCTTGACTCTTGACAGGTCATCATACAGTTTGATGTAGGGATAAAATGGTCAATTCAAATGTGCAAACATGGAAGATAACACGTGCAACGTTCAACATTTATTTGTCTCCAATTACATCTAATTTTGATGCCAGTTAAAAAGCGATAATTTATTTTATTTACACTTAATTTACAAAGTGCCTTTGAATTTGGCAGTGTGAAGCTCCGTTTATTTTATTGGCTTTAGATAAGCTTTCATCGGTGCAGTGGAGAGAAATTAACTTAAGAGCATTTCTTTTTCTTTTCATTTCCAAGTCTAGAAAAATTTCAATATAGTCCATTTCTTTGTCAGACTGGGGCAGCATTTTTTTTAATATGAAGCGAATTTTTCTGTTTTTACTTTTTCCCACCGTTTTTCAGTTTGAATCAAGCTGTTTAGTTTTTGAAACTACTGAGATAAAAAATAAAATGTCTAAGAGTCTAAATTCTCTAGCGCAGGCTTTGGTTTTAAAACAAGGAAAAAATGTTCAAGTAGAATGCTCTTTGATTTCCTTTTCTTTTTGGCCCATTGAGTTTCAAAATGGCGATGCTGGGAAAATTCAAATGGAATCTGAATCAAAATCCAAAGTTCTTGACGCCGTTCCATTTAACAAGTTCCATGAGTTCTTTTATCCGATTTTTATTTCTCTTGGAAATGAGATGCCAAAACGTCCATTGCATTTTACCGCCAAATATTCAACTCACTGTGAAAATCAAGTATTTCTCGTAAACAAACAGATCCCGTTGTCCTTGACCTTGAATGAAGAAGACGATAAAGTTCTGATGCTCTTTGAGTTTAGTCAGAAAAACCGGCATTTTTTTATCGGAAATGATTGGATTGTACTTGAGCCGTTGGCGCGGCAAAAACAAATTCAAAATTTACATTACAAAATTTTCCAACCTGAAAAAAGCGCTGAAGCTGAAACAGAAATTGATGTCATTACTAAATTTTTGGATTTTAAGAGGTACAATTATGAACACAATGTTTAAAAGTTCGATGAAACGTAGAAAATGAATTTTTTGAGCAGTGGAAATATCTTGAAAAATTTTCAGGAAAAATTCGCTACTTGACGCCCACATCCGCATCGCCACATTCACCATTACATTCTACTACTACAAATCTGCAGAAAGTGGAAAGGAATTTGGAATCATACCAGAAATTTTAAAATCTTTAGTGAAAAGCTACAACGTGACCTTTGACCTCTACGTAGACGAAGACTGGAACTTGTCCCATGACAGTAGCGCTAGCAACAACAGTCAAGGTTGGGTTGGATCGTTGGCGGAATTAACCGATGGAAAGATCGACATGGTGTTTGGGGCTACGCCCAATTTGGACCGGGTCAAGTATTTTGAAGCGGCGCCATGGTGTTTTGAAAATAATTTTGTTTTTATAACAAGGGGCTCTCGCCCCATCCAAAGGAATTGGAATAGTTGGGCCTCAGCGTTCGGCCCTCTGCCCCTCAGCCTGTGGCTCATAATTGTTTTCTGCCTTTTGACCATGATCGGGGTCATTCACTTCACAATGAAAAGTCAAAGGTCATTCGTCCTTGCTCTTCCATTCTCTTCTATTGTTCTGGACATCTGGGCGCCATTCTTCTGGCAGTCAATCAGTGACCTAAAAAACTAAAGGTCACCATCAAAGAAGGTCACCATTTTGACCTTTTGACCTCCAGAGGGCGGGTCAAAGCTCTTCTCATCCTCTGGATTTTCACAGCAATGTTTCTGTCCAACTTCTACACAGTTGACCTTTTGTCCGCCATCACAGCACCCAAAATGGAAAAACGACCCTCAGATGTCCTTGAGTTGGCCGGTGATTCAAGTTACGAAATCTACTCGAATAATATAGCAGGCGGTTATGAAAATATGTTTTGGAATGAAACGCGTCATCCCGCACTGGTCAATATCAGGGAGCGGAAAATCGATAGAGACTACAGTCATTTAGTGCACTGCCTCCTGGCGGCCATTATAGAACCTAAAACCGTCTGCATCGCCTTTTACCTATTTTTGGAATCTTTCATAGCGATGAATTTAACCTTGGTGAATGAACATGGGCGAAATATTCAAATCCCACTAAGGAGGTCACCCTCCTTCCTGGCGTTTAAATTGGGCCATCTCTTCCCCAAATATTCAAAGTCGCCCTTCGTCTTGGATATTCAAGACGCCCTTACACACATGCGGGACATGGGCATTTTCTTGAAATCCGTGGCGGACGTCCAAGCAGAGCAAAGGCAGACAGGGCGAAGATGGTTTCAAACTGAAGAGGGAAGACGGAGCAGTGCTTATAACAAACTTGGTCAAGTTTTTAGTCAAGGTCAATTTCGGTACAATGAGGTGAAAGTTCATGCCCTGAAAAAAGATGCATTTATTTCCCCGTTTGTCATTTTGATGTCTGGCTGCTTTTTAGCCCTTGTGCGGTTTTTGTGGGAAATTTTGGCTAAATGCCAAAAATAGCAAATGCGGATTAGCGCTGAATAAAATGGCTGGTGATTGGGGAGAAAAACACAGCACAGTTTTGCTCACTGAAAATAATATTATTTTATTCAAGAAATATTTTGGATTTGACATGTTAATTTTAGCTCCTGCGTGACTATCGCCATTTAGCCCGTGTTTCCCGCCCAGTTTTGAATTTTCAATTCAGCCTGCACTTCAAAGAGGGTTCACGTTGGTTGCAGATGGTTTTGTGCCGCCCTCCGTTTCATATGAAACTTTGGTGCCATCACCAAAAGGTGGCTTTGTGAAAAAAACTTCTGGGCCGTTTTCATCCGGAATGATGTAGCCAAAACCTTTCACTGGATTGAAGTACTTGACAAAGCCGGTCTATAAAACAGAACGCAACAAACTTCAAAAAAAATTCCACCTTTTGTCCATTAACCCCAAAACCCCAAAACTCTCATTTAATCAGCAGCTCTGTTTTCCTCCAAACTCTTTGATCAAAACTCGTATTGAAATTAAAACACGTTTTTTCCTAGATTTTGTTAATGCTGACCTTACTCGAAGCAGCTGCTTCAGTGTACTGAAGACCAGTGGCGAGGAGAACGATGCAAAAAAGTGGTAGAAAATTCGCCATCTTGCTGATTTTTTTATTCTTCTCGGAAAATTTTAAAGCTCAAACTTGAAGGAAGAAATGAAAAATGGAGACGGCGGAAAAACAATGGTGCAAAATATCAATAAAATAAAATTTAAGTGGATTAGATCGTCGTAAAATGTTGAAATGGGAAGAGGAATCTCGTGGAACATGTGCAATGTGCAGTAAAATATTGTGATTAAAACCGTGACCTTTGACCTTTGACATTTGACCTTTGACCTTTAAGCAGTTTACAATTTCCTTCAAAGTAAATGCGAGGCATTCATTTCAAATGTATCTACAGTCTACAAACTACAAACTACGTTATTTGTTACTTCCTGTCGTTAAAATGGGAACGTTGCTCATGCACATGAAATTTGAATGGATTAATTGTCATTTTGACGTAATAATTTTTCTTCTTTCGCTGCTCCTGCATTATGAAACATTGGAATTTTGCATTTCATACCGATTGCACAAATTAAATACACTTGACATTCAATGCAAAAAAAGGTTATATTAATTAGCCAAAGTTTTCATCGAAAATGTGTGCGGTAAAGCGCTGCGGCGCCGTGCTAAATAAATACCCATGCTAAAATTCGACATAATAACTGATGAATTTTATTTACAATTCAAGCACAAAATTTTTTGGGAATATTTTTGGAAACACTTCCGGAAACAATACCGATTTATGTTTACACTGTCACTGTACATTTCCCAAAATATGAGAATTTTTTTAGCGCCTAGATTTTAATTTTTGAATTCTAAATTGCGTTGCTGAGTTTGATTGCAAGGATTGAACAGTTCTAATTGTTATTGTTGTTGTTTTGTGATTGCTCGAGGCTCGAGCACTAAAATATTCTGATAAGCGGTTCTCTGCTCTATAAACCTGATTTTTTCATAAACAATGTACAAAAACACAATGAGCCAAATTTAATTAAAAATATTCATGGGTTACTTTTTTGTTCTGCTTGACGTGTACAATTTAAAAGACAACGTGTTAATTTGAATTTGGTATAAAATTCTTCCTATCGCTGGCAAACTGCAGAGTGGAGACTGTAGACAAAAAGAAACTGCTTTTGTAAGGCGTGAAACTTGAATTGTTTTCTTTTTTTACACCAGAAACGGAAACGGGATCGAAATTGGAATCTGAAAAAGATGAAAAGAAAAAAGTGGAAAAGAAAAATTCTTGGATTTTGTGCTTGTGATTTTATTGGTTTGAAAATTGAACCTGAGTAAAAATGAAAAGATCATGTGTGACAAATTCACTAATTTTTGCGTGTGGATTCATAACGACGATTTGTTTCTTCCTGTGGCCGCCATTTCCGGGAGATGATGAAGCCATTTTTGAATTCAGGGAGGAAAATCATTCAAATTGGAAAATCAATAAAAATGAAAGTCGATCTGAAGTTGTGAATGAGACTCAAAATCCGCATCAAGTGAAAGTAAAAATCGCAAATATAAAAACTGAGAAAGTGAGGAAATTAAAACCCGAATCCAAGTTGTATCCGCGACCTTGGCGAGTCCTCGACATTGAAATTCAGTACATCATCAACAATCAAATTTGCGGAGGGATTAAAAAGAAACCGGAAAAGAAAAATAAATCTGGAAAATCCCGTGATTTTGACCAGGAATTGGATGAAAATGACCAAATTTCCATAATAAATTTGGTTCGCACGCACGCCCTCCATTTTGAAACGAGACAGAATATTCGCGAATCCTTCACTCAAGAAGATTTGAAATCCGTGGGCATGCGTCGAGTTTTTCTCTTGGCCAATCCCGACAGAAATCAATTTCACCAAGGAAATCTGGATCAAATCAACTCAAAACTGGACAATTTTGCTTCGAATGAAACTCTTGTGGATTTTTGGTCCAAAGTGACGGAGGAAAATTCCCGCCATTCGGATTTGGTGATGGGTGATTTCATAGAGAATTATCGCAACATAACCTACAAACATTTAATGGGCCTGGACTGGGCGTCGCGCTACTGCCCGCAGGCTAATTTCATCCTAAAGCAAGACGACGACACCGCCGTGGATTTTTACCAGATCAAAAATCTCCTGGAATTTGCAACAGAATCTCATGAAAATTCATCATTCGGGTCAGGTGTTTCTCGCGAGAAGATTAATTTGGCCCTTCAACTCAGAGACAAATTATCAGAATCCGCCGGAGCAGGCGAGAAAAAAGAAAAAGACGGGCGGTTTTTCATGGGCGTGAATCGGACGAATTGGCTGCCAGAACGCGGCAACAGTACAAAATGGGCCGTGACAAAACAAGAGTATGCGGGGGACATCTACCCGAATTTTCTTCTCGGTTGGTTTTATCTGACGACGATGGAGAGTGCGCGGGATATTTTAAAAGTAGCAAAAATGCCATCTGTTGAATTCTTCTGGATTGACGATGTTTTCGTCACGGGGATTTTGCGAGAAATGGCAGGAATTTCAATCATTTCGGTAGATGACTCTAGTTTTGTGATTCCAGAGAGATTCACGGCTTTTCTCCCAACGGAATTTGCAAACTGCATCATTTCTGCCAATGGGAAACGGATGGTTCATCAGAGTGAAGAAAAAGAAGAAGAAAAAGAAGCGCAAGGAGCTGAACATTCACAGAAACGGAATTGGAAGAGGGAAGAAGAAAAAGGGACGTGGTGTAAGGACATTGCGTTGATGCTTCATCCCGAATTTTTAACTCTTCTCAGTTCCTTTCACAAAGAGGCCAAGTGGTGTTATTTTACCCGGCGTTGTGGATTTTGAATCCAACCGAAAATCGTTGATCATCCGTCATCCGTGAATCAAAATCCAAATGCAAGAAAAAAGAGCTAATCAATAAAAAAAATCCCTCTTATTTACTCTGTAGTTTTTGTTTTATTTGTTTTCAAAACCAGGAATCTTCGAAGCTTCGAAGCTCAAAGCTCAAAGCACGAAGCGCGTGTCTCAAATGACGCAGACTCGAGACTCGAGACTCGAGACGCAATTAAAAAATGCCTTTATTTTTAGCCATTGAGTTGAGTGTGCTTTCAAGGTTAAAGGCGCAAAGCTTTAAATGAAATGCTCTACTTTCCATGTACTCTCGGTGTTGTTGGTTGTGCTAGCCAAATAATGTTTTATTGAACTCGTGTCCACAGTTGACAATTGACAATAATTATTACTGTTTGTTTTTACATGGAAATTCGGGATGAAAGCGGAAAATGTCCAATGTCCAAGGTCCAACTTGAATGATTTATCGCAGTGCAGTGTTTATGAAGGGCGATAGATGTAGCTCGTAACAGCGTCCACGCGCGGTTTTGACCATTCTACTCGCTCAGCGATCCACAGGGAAGTAATAGGACCGAGGTCACCCAGAGTCACATTGTCCAGCAACGGATAGTCAGGATTGACTGAAAGGTCAATCTTTTCCAGCGGAATCGTCACCCCTGTCAAGTGTCAAATGTCAAGTGTCAATTGTCAATTGTCAATTGAAAATGGAATTTTCATGGATTAGAACAAAATCAAATTCAAAATGAGGTGGATGCCTAAAAAATGTAATGAGTGAAATTTCAATTTCAATTTCGTGGCTGTTGTAAATAAATGTTGGTTCTTTTGGCTCTTGACTTTTTGCTTACCTTTTTCTCGGACAAGTTGCTTTACGCGGCCAATGGTCAACTCCTTTGACCACGGGAATGGAGTATTGAAGGGGGCTATGACATCTTTTGGAACACGATAAACCCCAATTTCACCCGACCATAGACCAAAATTGTGAACTGACCTGCAAAAATTCAGACCACAATTTGGGATTACCAACCCAAAATTATTATATATTTTTAGATATATTTGAACATAATCATTTATTATTTGTTTGACATGACCTTTGACCTTTGACATTTGACATTTGACATTTGACATTTGACATTTGACGTTTTATAAAATTGGCAAATTGTAAATCATGAGCACTGGATAAAAAATAGCGGAAATTAAAAAATAAAAGCGGGTGAAAATTACGGACCGAACCGGGTCAATCGTCAGCAACATGGTCAAAACGGAGAGAAGAAGGACGAGTGAAAGTTTCATTCTGCACTCTTGACTCTCGACTCTTGACTGCAGAATTTAGAATTTAGAATTTAGAATTGCAGTTCAAAATACACTAAAGTCTCTTATTACATTTTTGACCCAACTGGTTTTTCTTCAACTACAATAAATCAATAACAACTGGAATTTTCTAGGAGTCTCCAAGAGAAAAATGGTTGTGGAAACTGCTTAGACTTTTAAATGTAGTTTTTGGTTGCTGTTCCGTTTAGGATTTTTATGGGTGACGCGGATTTACTGTTTTCCTCCACTCACTTGTGTTTTCATTCTCAAGGTTGGAAAATTGACGTGTGCAAATGGATAAAAACGTGCAGTAATAAAAGGTCGCATTTTGCACGTGTGACGTGGGATTTTTACGGTTTTGAAGCCTCATTTGTGAGCCGTTTTTGAGAATTATGAAAATAAACATTTAGGCGGATTTTTAAGACGCGTCTGGTTTTATGAACGTGTGGCTCATCAAGTTTTTGTGGGAAATTGGCAAAAGGTCATCATGACCTCTATCTGACCTCTGACCTTTGCAAATGTGACATTTCCATCATTTCATACATGGATTCAAATTTTGATATGCCGCATGGATAATGGATAAGCTAGGCAAAAAACTGGATGCATAAGTGTGTGTATAGGATATGTGTGTAAACGACTCTCATTAATTTCTCATTTCCGATTTTCAAATCCACATCAATTGAATAAATGTATAAAAAGATGGGGCACAGCGTTTGAGCTCACCCTTCAACATTCCAGATTCCAGCAGCTGCAATATTCAATATTCAATATTCAACATTCAAAATGAAACAAGGACTTTCCAATTTTATTTTCCGTCTTGTTCTGCTCTCAGCAGTTGTTCATTTGTCTTCAGGAGCTGATTTAAAAATTTGAATTTTCGCTGTCTGTTTACTGTCAATTTTTCTTTTAAAAATGTCTAATTGTAAATGGTGATTTGATTCGTTTTTGTTGGGTTTTGAAGAGGGGGTGGAAAGTTGTGAGAATCGGGATGGAGCTGGAGTTAAGTCACAAGTGTTGTCTATTGTCAAGAACAGACTTTCGTTGAGCCAAGATCCAGATCTGGATGTGACTCTCGAGTCTTTGGGCGCGACTGCCGACGATTTTGAGCAAATAGGCCTTTTCGTCCGAGGCTTCTTTAGAGTTCTCGTTCCTTTCAAGGCGCAAGACAAATTTAAGACTGGTCGAGATATCATCAAGTACGTTTGCGGTTATACAGGCCCATCAGTTTGGTGATTGGTGATTTGCACCGTTACATCCTCAACCGAAACAGAAACAGAAACAGTCAAATTCTAATTTCTGGTTTCTGGTTTCTGGTTTGACATAAAACAAAAGACATTTTTTACAAGTTTTTCAACTTTTAGCATGAATATTTATTTTAATGTTTTCCATTTCCCTTTTCACTTAAAATTATTTAAAATTTGTAATTTCAAAATTCAGCTCAATTTGACATTGTCAAATGTCAAATGACAGATGGATAAAAATAATTCAACTTTTACTCTTGCTAAAAATTATTTACCCATATTTTCATGATCATCCACTCTTCACTTTTGTTGCACCGCATTGCAAAAGATTGATTTCAAGTTCAAATTTTAAAGCGAGCCTCTCGAGTTATTTAACAAAAACATTCAAGTTTCGAGCCGAAAATTCAACAACAACTCATTTCCTGTTTCCTGTTTTTTCAATTCTCAATTCATTGAAATTGCCAGACTCATTGTCAAAGTGGACAAAAACCAACAAAACGAGGAGCAAGGAGCGTCAATCATATTTTCATTTTTCAGCAGTTGCTCTAGTTTTTTGCTCAATTGCACCAGATTCATCGTAAATCGTGATTATAAATCATGTTTAATGTGTAATTTTGTGCTAATTTTTGGTTTCTTTGCGCCCCGTTTTAGCTCTGGCTCATTTTCTTCGTTCTCCGCTGTGGCATCAAATTTCAAAGATCAAAAATGGCTACAAAATTGTGAGAAATTCATTTCAAATCATTTAACCAGCATTCGTTTTCCGTTTTATTCTGCGTCCATTTATTTTGTGTGTGCAGAAGGTTTTCAATCGAGTTTTTGTATAAAATCGGCAGAAACAAATTCAAGTTGAGCTTTGACCTTGTTGATTTTCTTATTCCTATTTTTTTGTCCCTTTCCTCTTTCGATTTCTGGGTAAATCAAACTCAACTTGTGCATTGTGCATGCGCATTTGACTTTGGTTTTTTTCTGCAGGATGTCAACTGAGAATTGTGAATTGTGAATGTGGATGGATTTTACTCGTTTACTCGTAAACTTGCTCCACGTTTCATCATTTTTAGCACGTTTCATCGTCTTTGAAAATGGAATGAAATTTACCAGTAAAACAATTCATCGAGCGTCGAGTGTCGAGTGTGGACGTGACAGTAAAAAAGGAGCACCAACTCGCATTACAATTCATTTGAATTGTCCATTTAGCAGTAAATATTTTCCGTGTAAAAAAGACAAAAGACACGACATTTCTTCATATTAAAGGAAAATGACGACTGACCAAGATGACATTTGATCTCGTTTCTTTTCCTCTGCCAATTTCTCAGTAAACTCAAATCCAACTCAACTTTATAAATGTTATCTGAGAATTGTGAATGTGGATTGATTTTACTGGTAAACTTGCTTCGCGTTTCATCGTTTTCATCCGTTCATTTCGTTTTATCCGCTCTGAAAGTGGAATCAAGTTTACCAGTAAAACGATACACCGAGTTTGGAGAATCGAAAATCGAGTTTCAAGTGCCCACGACTCGTGGCCGTAAAACGACCCTTTATTTGGAAGAGAATTACATCTCAACTTTACCCTCGGAGATTTTCGAGACTTTTCTCTCGTTGTAAAAAAAAAGTAAATACTGCAAAACGAGGAAACCACTGATCAGATTTCGTATTTTACTCATAAATGAACTTACTAATTAATAAGCGGTTTGCTCTCTCGATTCTCCATTTGTTTCAGAACTTTTGCCAGCTTCATACCAGCGTATTTAAAAGCTCAAAATCCTTTGGATATTTTCGCCCTGCGCGCTAAATTTTCATGAGTAAAAAGACAGCAGAAACAAAACGCATGACGCATCTTTTCATCTGCGCTCCAACAAAAGTGTAATGATTTTTCATTAGCAACAAAGTACAGGAATTTTGATAAATTTTGAATATTTTCATGAGTCCACATTTTAAAATTTTTTATACCTTTTTTCCCTGCATAAAATATTCAAGGTCAAAAATTGTCAATTTTAACGCTCCGGAAAAACGTGTTGGTACTTTTTATGTCAAAAATCATCACATTCCCTCAGTTTTGAACCATGAGACTTTTACCTTGTTCAACATGTCACTAAGTTAAATAACGTGTTCACAATCAAACGGATGCCGGATGCTGGAGGCAGCATCCGTCCAACAAGTTGGAGAGTTGAACTGGACATTTGATCATTTGACTCTTGTCCTTTGTAAAATTCCAAATTCTACTTGCCAAACTCCATTTTGATTCAACTTGATTCTACAATCCATTTTTAAGTCCTTCCGCTCGGTTTCTTTTGTTGGATCGCAGTGGGAAAGGCGGATATCAAGTTCAACGTTTAAAATGCACCTCTTGAGTCTTGAGTTATTCAGCAAAACCTTTCAACTTTGGAGGGGTAAATTCAACAACAACTCATTTCCTGCTTCACTGAATTTGTTAAGAATTGTCAGAATAAAAGTGGATAAAAACCAACAAAACGAGGAGCGACAGTTGATCGTCGAGTCAGTTGACACAAATTTAGCTCTAAAAGTAAACCGGGAAAAACAATTCAAAGCTGCAGATAAAAATGGAGATTTTTTCTGGATTCACCTGGATCATTTTGGTCGTCAGTTTTCTTGTTAAAACGGATTTAGTTGGCGGTAAATAATAACTAGCAAAATCAAGCACTGATCGTGAGTTGGTTTATTTATTTTAGTCCCAACTCACAACCTACATTCAGTGTTTTTAGTTTCAGGAGCCTAAAATTTTGAATTGAATTCCGCATAATTTTTCCAAGAAATCCGAATTCGAATTTGGTTTGTGGTGGGATTTTTGAAGGTGACGCCGGAAAACTTGAATACCATCGAGAACACTCTAATTTTGCTACGACTGGCTCTTCCATGTGCATTTGGACGGTCAAGTTGCTGTCGACAGATGGCACTGGAGTCAGTTTGAAGCTCGAGGACTTGGACCAAAATTCCGTGGTCAATTTCTATGCTCAAGGCGAACCTTCGAATCCCGTCAACACGCCAATCACGTAAATTACAAATCAAATCACGATTCAAATTTCAACAGTTTTTTGTTTTGTTAATATTTCTGAAATTGTGGATTTTCCTTTGATTTTCTTTCTTCTTTTGCAGATTGAACAGCACCCAAATAAATTGGGCGGTGGACTTGAGCGGTAACATTTTGGTCATCACTTTAAAAAGTCAAAGTCAACTGGATTTCCATCAATTTGAAAATCCCCCCATAAAATTTGTCTTGAGTTGGTCTTCCTTTGGAAAAGCATCAGACGCCGATTCAAAATTCAACAGCTCGAAAGTTCTTCCTCTGGAAACAACCCAAACAACAAGACTAAAAACAACAGCAACAACAAAGGCAAGGACAGAATCGACGACAGAATCAACAGCAAAATTGGCAACGGCACCAGAATCACCGATCCAAGGTAAACTTTGACTAAAATTTGACTCACAATAGAATTGAAATATCAAAAATCATTGAATTTTGAATTATTTTAAACTTGAAATTTCTCCCCATTTCAGCGTCAGCGTGTCCAAATGCTTCAACAATTTCACCATGCGCTTGCATAAACTCTTCTTACGGAATTGAAATTGAGTGTTCTGGCTCCGCAGTGGATGAAACGAGCATTGAAAATTTATTGAGAAAACTTCGTCGAGTCAATCAAATTCCCCAGGATTGCGGATTTCCCATCTTCGCATTCGAATTAAGATGCACAAATTTGACTCAATTTGACCTGGCGCTATTTTACGGAAGTCAACTCCGCTATTTTTCTATATATAGCAATTTAAATTTGACAAAATTGGTGACCTCTGGAAATCCGCAGGATCAGTTCATCGGCTCAATTCACGTTGGCGTTTTTGAGCTTTGTAAAAGTCCCATAAAACGAGAAGAATTTGGAGCCGCTCTCAAATATTTCTCGGTTGAAATGAACACTTTTCGTGGTTGGAGTCTTGACCTAAACCCAAACACGAATGCTGAGTGGGAATTTCTCCCTGGACTTTCTGCCTTTACCAATCTCAACACTTTGGACTTGGATGAATGTAATATTAGCGGGCGTTTGATCAGCTCGGACTTTGCAGGATTCCCAAAACTTGACTACATTTCTCTGCCAAACAACAACATCGAGGCGATCGGAGAAAACGCATTTCCTTCGGGTGTTTCGTGGATTAATCTAGTCGGCAATAAATTGAACGAGACTTCATTTCATCCCAATTCAGAGATCGCTCGGAGTGGCCGCGAAACGACACTCCGTTTAGAATCAAATCAAATCACAACTTTACCCGCCCACATTTTCCAGACTTTTCTCGAGGCTCATTCGCAAAACAAACTTTACCTCTCGGGAAATCCTCTGATTTGTGATAAAAAAGTGAGATGGATCAAATCTCGACGACGGGAATTCCAGTCAAGGGTGTATGATGCTCATTGTAGAAATGATCCGGGTCACACCATTTTTAATTCCGATTTGATACCTTAACCAAAAAATGGATTACCTAAAAAATAAATGATGAAACAAATATTCGATGGCTTTTTATTGGTAAGAAAGAAAACCAACGCAAAATTTCTAATGCAAAACAAACCACAAATAATAAATAATAAACAAAGAGTGGCGATTTTTGCTGCAGTTAAAATTTCAATTCATTTGAAATATTCAGTACCCTTAAGGGTACCTTGATTTATTTGACCTTTTGATATTTTGATTCATTTGACCTTTTGACCTTTTGATTAATTTGACCTTTCGACCTTAGGACCTTTTGAGTTTTTAAAAGTACAGGTACAAATGGTTAAAATACACTGTTCTATGGATACATAATTTGGGGGGGGGGGGGACTTTTGAAGGGGGTACATAATTTTGAATAGAGGGGAGGGTACTCTTGAATTTTGTAGGGGTAATTTTGTTTAGAGAGCACTTTGTAATTATTTCACGCGCATGTTTCGAGGGGGCATAAAATGTTGCAAAGGGAGACACTTTGAAATATTTTAGGTGGGGCTTTTTTCTTAGAGGGTAGTTTGAAATTATTTAGGGGAGACAACATAATTTTTTTCCAGGACTCACGATTCCTTTACTTATTTTTTGGCATAAAATTTCAGTGTCATTTCAAGTTTCAGGTTGCTTTTGGTTCTTTTCTATGCCTAAAATTTCCATCTAACAGTTTTGAATACTTATTGATTTGAACGTTGAACATTGAACTTTGAACGTTGATGGTGGTTCACTGGCATCAGGCATCAAAAACCAAGATTGCATGTGACATGGAGAAAACGGGAAGAGGATTTTTAATTTTCCATTTTTCCTTTTAGCTTCGCCTACTCGCTCCTCACTGTGCTAAATAAATGATCATGTTTTTGTTTTTGTTTGGATACTTTGACCAGAAAATGAAAATTTTAAAAAGTAGATAAAGACTGAAGTTACCCTGAGGTCAAAATCACTCACTATTTTTTATTAAGACCCCATGATAAATTTTCTCGGATTTATCAACGGAATCGGTCTTTTGTCGTCACTTTGCACCCTGACGATTTTTTTCAGCTCCAAAATCCCCCAAACAAAAAACTTTTGTCAGGAGTGAAAATATTTGGCCCATCATGATCATTAAATTTTCACTCCCTTTAAGATTTTTTGTGACCCGTTTGAAATTTTTCGAAAATTCCAAAACTTTGTACAAAGCAAAAGGGTACACGAGAGCATCTAATTTTGATTTTTTGATACCCGAGTACGTATTTGGCTCCTCTTTGGAGCGATTTTTGTGGCTAAAAATACGAGAACTGAAATTTAAGAGTCTCTTTGAGGGTCTTCCCCGCAGGCTGTGAAGTCAGGTGTTGGTTCCCAAATCAGCTGGCACATCCAAGTATTTTTAGCAAAAGAGAAATTTTGGTGTTTCGCAGTCATTGAGTTACAATCACGTTTTGTCTACTGTCTAAATCAAGGGTCGGAAGTGGTTTTAACCACACTGGCTGAAACTGGTTTAAACCGTGGTTTCAACCGGCCTGGCAGAAACTC
>JAQGBH010004016.1:0-18107 GCA_034698265.1 Sminthurinus aureus | reverse complement strand
CGCAACAAAAACATCATCCTCGCGATTCACACCAAACTCGCAGAACTCACCGGAAAAATATAAATATTATAAACATTAATTTAGCTACTAAAGTACAAATTACAAGTTACAAATACATTGCTCAAGAATGTCAATAAATATCAATATCAATATCAATACAAAAAAGTACAAACGTAAAAAGTCTGGAAAATATTGTTGATTATTAATTCTGTACTCTTATGATTTTTTTGTCACATTTTTTAATAAATATAAAATAGCTCACTGAAGTATGAAAAGGAAATAAATAAGCAAAAATATCAAATGTTCAAATTTTACTGCTTTGATTCATTGACTTTATTCACGTGAAATGTTTTACATATTTCGATGTTAGTGAAAAATCTTTTTATTAATTTAATTATTTACTAAATTCGATGAAGAATTAATTAAATTAAATTCAGTCCAGCTTAGTTGGCTTGAACGTAACATGGATATTGAGCAACTCTGCAAGGACTGGCTGGGCCTGTAAAAAAAATACAACCATTGAAAATCTCGAGTCATTTTTAATTTTATCCTGTATGAAAAGTTAAGGCTTCCATTACATTGAAAATTTGGACTCATTGCAATGAATCAAAATTCGCGTAGTATAATTTTTTAACGTACCTCTTCCGATTCTAATGTATCCACTTTCTCCCCATGAAGTTGCCCAACTGTAACGAAAGAGAGAGATTGAGAGATTAGTATGCATACAACAATAAAAATAACCATCAATCATGAATCATGAATCACGAACATTAGACTTTTAAGTTAATCATTGTAGACAAATACCTGTTCTTGATCTTGTACACCTTGTCGTCATAACCAGTGAGCATGACAGCGTGGTCAACACCTATTTTAAAAAGGTATTTTTACCAAATGTCTAGAAACGGAACATTAAAAAAATGCGGTAGAATTTTGCATATTTTTGTCTAGTTACCCTTGGTTCCGCAGCTGGTGAAAACTCCACTTTTGTAGTTGTTCCAGTTTTCAGTGGTGACGGCAACAGCTAAATTAGACAAAAAAGGAGGTTGATTAAATTCAAATTTAAATTCTAGCTTGGAGCTTGGCTGTTGAAATTTCTGATTTTTTTGTAGGATAAATTTAAAGCGTAAAATCTGAAAAAAATAAAATACCGAGTGGTCCATAAGTAGCCATAGCGGATCTCATGGCAGCTTCATCATTTTCCTTTGTGAGGGCATAAGCTTTGACAGAGGCGGCTGAGGCCTTGCTCTTTTTGGTGTTGTCACAGGTTGCTGCTTTGGCAGTGTAAGCGTAGTCGGATTCTTTTCTGATTCCAGATTTCATGTAGTCGAAAGAGTCATACCTTAAGTTTTTGGAAAAAAATACAAATTGTAGTTAAAATTCTAAAAAGCATTTTATTTTTTAAAAGTTTGAATATTTTATTTGTTTTAAAAAATGTACCAAAATCCACCGTTGCATCCGCTGTTTTTGGAACAATCCACCATTTCTTGCTGTATTTACAAACACAAAGCAAAAAAAACACAGAATGATCATATGAAACTTTAACAAACTTTGAACTGATTTTAAGTCAAGTTTTGTGGTTTCTATTCCCAGCGGATTGGATTTACCTCTGAAAGATCCAAAAGGGCACCATTATTTTTGATGGCGAAAGAAGATTCTAGGGCACCACAGGTTGCAAAAGCCTAAAAATGATAATTTTTTGAAATTGAAGACCATTTTTTGTACAAACATTTTCCACGTAATTTTTTCATAAAAACCCAGGGTGAAAAATGGTAACAAGTGTTATTAATTTTTAGGTTACTTACGTAACAGGATCCACATTGTTGCTATTATAATTACAGTTACCATGGAAACCAAAAAATAATAAAAAAATATTTAGAATCATATCATAAATTATTTTAAGCATGTTTTTTTACAAAGAAGCAGAAATTTTTGTACTTGGTTCTTGACGGGTGTGACTCTCTTTTCAGCAACCCAATCCTTTGATGCGGGGGCTTGACCGAGGTTAAGGGTCATGAGTGGAATTCCAGAGGATTCAAAAAGATGGGTCAAGTTGCCAAGACCAGTTGTGTAGGTCTTTCGGAATTCCTCATCAGTCTATATCAAATCACATTATATAAAATATCAAACCATGGGAAACGTTAATTAAATTAAATTTATTATTTTTTACTTTTCCCGCCAACGGCCAAAACCATAGAAAAATAATTTTAAAGAAACCATCAAAAAACCAAGTCTTTTTACCAAGTCTGAAAATTGATTGACACCCATGGTCCATGTGTGAACACCAGCATCAGCCTCAAAATTGTGCTCGGCAACGGTGACAAGCTTGTTCTTGAAAATTTCTTCACGGGTCAAACCAGTTTCAAGATCGCGAGCGGCGAGTCCACTTTTCTCAAAAAGAGACTATAATAAAAAAAATGGCGGAAATTTCAAAATTATTTAAAATTATTCAAAATTTTTTTTTTCACAAAGTATAACTTTAAAAAAATTCTTACAGTGTATTTGGCATAGAGTTGTCCCAAAACTTCTTGGTCGTTCAAAAGGGCCTTGAGTTCACTTAAGAGAACGGCGGAATGTCCAGATCTGCTTCGTGGAGAATCCATATTTTCATGGAAAATATTGGCGCCCAAAAGTTCATTCCATGATGTCGTCCCTTAAAAATGGAAGAGAGAAATAAAAATTAAAAATTAAATTCTAAAAAAAATATGAATAAATGAATTTTTAACAAAGAAAATAAATAAAAAAATTTGTTACTTACTGGCTGAGGCAGAGGCAACAGCCAAAGCTGCCAAAGTTAAAACAAAAAGTCCCTTCATTTTCGCTCACTATTAAAATCTATACCCCACAAAAAAGGCTGAAAATCGCTTGAAAAGTTGTCAATTGTCACTTAATATATTTTCAGTCCAACTTGAAGCTTTTATACTTGACAGAGGGGAAATTGAAATGAAAATGTCAATGCAAATGTTTGCACTCATTTTGACTCTAAGTTGTTAATTACGCCCACAAGTAATAATAATAAACACGTGGATTTCTTGGTAAAATCATTGAAATGTGGTTAACATTAGGCAAAATTACCGTCTCAATTACTTTTAAAACGGAAAAATTATTGTGATATTTTTATTTGTGGGCTTTTTAATGACAATTATTATTGTTATTGACAAAAAACAACAAAGTCTCGAAGTCTCGTCATGGACAAACAACAGACGTAGCACGTCGTTCGTTGTTGTATGACGTTGGAAAGAAGGTGTAAAAAATAAAAATAAAACCTCAAATGACTCAATCGAGTGATCATCATTTTTATAGCGCTCTATTTACTATTTACTATTTACACGTGTTTACATGATAATATTATTTACAAGTGTGCATGAGTAATTGTTTTTAATCATTTTGTATTTTGTTGTGTGGTCAAAAACCCAGATGACGAATGCACGTGAAAATAACAATTTAGATAGCGTAAACGACCTCTAAATTGATAGCAGAAAAAACCGCAGCTCAAGGCATCGCGGTATATTTCAAAAATACAAAATACAAAATACCACAGTCAATATTAAACACTATTAAAACCAAAAGTGCCCAAAGTCTAAAGTCTAGGGAGACTCAATTTCATGTTTGATGACGTGAGAAAAATAACTAGATGAGTTTTTTCATGACAAAAGCAGAGAAAATTAATCATGAATTTTTTAAGATTTTTAGCGGTAAAATGACTTTTAAAATTTTTGATTTTTGATTATGCAGAAATAAAACATCTAAAATGTTCTTCAACTTTTAGATTTTAGTGTCAAATGACGAATGCACCTTGTAAAATTTAAAGGCTTTTAGTAAGATTTAATTTTTTATTAGTAACAACGATGAATTCTCTACGTTAAAAAAGAATTCAATAGAATTGGAACAACATAATATATATAGTAGAATAAATATGATAGACGATATGCAATAAATAAAGGACATTTAGATTTGGGACGTTTTATCAATTATCAATTCTACTCTTCTTCCGGTTCAGGTTTCTTTTCCTTCTTGGTTTTGTCTCCCTTTCCCTTTTTGCTGGCCTTACACTCGGTTTTGCATTTCTTGAAGGCTTCAGAACACGGTGCGGGGCAAGCATCCTTATCCTTGCCTTTACCGCAATTGTCCGCACACTTCTGATCCGCTAGGCTAGCGTCGTTGTCAACCTTGTCCTTGCACTCTTTGAAACATGCTCCACCGCCTCTCTTGCCCTTACCTCCCCTTTTACCGCCCTTTCCTCCTTTTCCGCCCTTGCCACCCGGTCCCTTGTCCCCTGGTGGTGGGGGACCTTCAGGTCCACCTTGAAACAATAGAGATTTCGTTACCAAAAATATCATGATAATTTAACTTTTAGCTACAAAATAAAAAGTATTTAATGCTTAGGGTAAAAAGTAAAAAATAAATTACCTTCTTCTGTTCCTTCCTCTTCAGCGGAAACCCAGACCGCGACGAGCGACACTACCAAAAGACCGATAAGAACAGCGTTCCTCATTTTACAAGAGTGATTTAGATTTATTTTCTGTTTTTGGTTTTGGTTTTGGCTGTGTTTATCAGAGGATAATCCGATCAGTCTAAAGTCAAAAGTTGAAGTGTACAGAAACTCAAAATTTCCGTCCTTTTTCAACCAATTTCTGCGTGATATCTGCAAACTGCGTATATATGTAAAAATTCCAGTTTAAAACGGAATCTAGAAATTAGAATCTAGAATCATAATCAAAATTGAAATCGGAAGTGATTAAATTTTAATGCAATAATGCAGATAAAAAAGGCGTATTTTTTTGTAAACCTCTAGAGAAATTTTAAAAATGATTCGAGTTGGAATTGGACTCGTGCAGCTTTCTACTTTGTACCTATTTTCAACAGGAGAATAAATGAATGAAATTTGTTTGCGTGTATTTTTGTTGCTAATTTCTAATTTGACCCGTAGCTAGAGATTTTCATGTCCATTTAAAATTTTAAATCATGTATTTTACAAACAGTTCAGAACGGGCAATAAATTGGCGACGTAAATTCGAAAGTGAAGGTTGTTGACGCACACGTGTATGCAATTTGAGAATTTTCAAATGACAACAATGACTTTCACTACAGATGAAATTTCAATTGCCTTTGTAATTTGTAAACTTTGGACTTGTGAATGAAATTTTGGACAAAATGTGTTGATTCATTCACTTGTGTGCAGCTGTTTATGATTTACTCTTTGTTATTGTGCTATTTTTGAGGTTTTTATGCATACAGTCCTTAAAACAAGGGATTTTGCTTGATTTTCATAAAAATGATAAATTTGTTGTCATAGTTATTCAAAATTGTTTGGTTTGATTTAATGATTGGTATTAAATATTAAATGGTTAGCAATTAATAATTATTATTTGTTTGCATAACATTTACATTTGCATTTTTATTTAAAGTTGCGTCCAGTTTTATTCAGTACAATTCCATTTTTCATTCACATTTTCTCTTATTATTTATTATAATTCAAATTGGAAAAAGTAAAAAGAATTTTCACCGCTGCGCCGTTTACTTTAGTTTGTCTAATTTCACGACAAAAAACAAGATAACATGTGTGGCGGTGGTAAAAACAAGGGGAATACCGTTGGTCCTGGTGGTGACGATGGCCCAAAGGAGATCAAAGTGACATCTGTGGATTCAAAAACAGAGCCTGAAGACATTCTCAACATGTTTCCCGCCGCTCTCAAGGCAAATATTGATGATGAACAGGCACAAGCCATAGTTGAATTTGACACGAGTGCAGAAGCCACAAAAGCCTTTGAAGAGTCACCCCTCCCAAAACTGGGACCCATGCACGTCCAGTGGATGAAAGGAGGAGCCAGTGGAATGGGTGGAGCTGGAGCTGGACCCAGTCATGGAAAAACGAATGGACCGGATTCAGGTCCAGATGCAGGTCCAGCGGATGACGATGACAATCCGGAAACAGGCTCAATAAAATCAAAGCCAAAGTCTACAGGAAAACCTCCGGTCAAACACGCACACAAAGGACATATGAAAAAGTGAGTTGAAGCGTTATTTTTGGGTTTCATTTTACTAATTCAAATTTCCAAGCACAAAATGACAAATGACAATTTCAATGATTTTTTTTATTTTTGATTTTATGATGATTTCATGATTTCATGATTCTAGACGTCAATCAAAAACGGGGAGTAAAGCGGGACTTTCTCATAGTTCAAAAGGATCTGGTTCGAAACACAAAGTAGGAAAAAAGTAGGATCTAGTTCTGATTTTTGAAACGGACTCGAGGCTCAAGATTCAAGACTAAATCCCGCCTATTTTTAAAATTGATTGAGTATCGAGTATCGAGTATTGCGTATCCAAGTTTTACAGAGTACAAAATAAAAAAGAGTATTCACAAAACCAAAATGGACAATTAACAATAATAATTGCGGGTCATTGAAAAAAGGCATTTGAAATTCAAAATGACACGCAGACTTTTGGCGCTAAATTTTCAAATTGGTACGACACAAAATTCAAACTTGAATTTTGAAAATCCTATCACTTTTTTACCAATTTACAATTTACTAATTTACTCGGAATGAAACATCACATGAAAATTAAAAGTATTTTTAGTAATTTTATGCAAAATTGGAGAAAATGCCTTCAAATTTCAAATGAAAAAGGTATGAAAATGAAGGAGATTTGTAGAAAAAAAATCCTGGTTTTGTAAAAGAAACGATTTAATTTATTTATTCAAGATTCAATATTCAAGATGAAAGTCTTAAAATTGATAATAATTGGACAGAGATAGAATTAAGAATTAAGAATGAAGGTTGAGCGAGAGAGTGAGAGAGAGAGAGATTTTGAAGAGAGGAAAAAGTAGAGTATCACAGATAAAGAGAAAAATTGGTTTATTTCAGAATAATAAAGAATAAAAACGGATGTCATGATTATTCTTCCTCTTCTGCTGGTTTTTCTTCTTGCTTGCATTGGTCTTTGCAGGTGGTCCATGCGGTTTTGCATGCCTCGGGGCATTCCTCGCTGGTCTTTCCCTTGGGCTTGCAAAGTCCTTTGCAGTCCACATCCTTCACGGTCTCATCCTTCTCCATACATTCCTTAAGGCAGGGCCAGTTCTTCTTGCCTCCCTTTCCTCCCTTTCCGCCTGCAATTTGTTTATAAATTATAAACACATTTTAAGAAAAACATCTCTTAAAATTCAAAATTCAAAGCTACATGTAAATAATATTATTTAAAACATCAATAATTCAAATAATTCAGTAAAGAACGTACAAGGTCCGGCAGAGACGGAGGCTGCGATGAGAGCGACGAGCAAAAAACTGGTGAGAATGATGGCCTTCATTTTGATGATGGTTTTGATTTTGGTTTTGGTTTTGCTGGAGAATTGAATCTAACTGAAGACAGTAAAATTCTACTGGAGGATGTGGATTGAAAGCTGAAAGCAAAAGTTGGAGTGACTGGAAATGATCCAAGTTGGATCTTTTATACTGCAAAATTGCGTGTCAAATTCACTTAGAAAGAGATGGGATGAAAGTTGACTAATTATGTTTAATCACCGTATAAAAATTTAAAATTGGGTAGAAAATGGAAAATGGAAAATGAATTGATCCGTTTTATGTTATACAAATGAGCTCAAATCATCAAATGGTGGTGACTTCCGTTGATTTTGATTTGTTTTGCATGTTCAGTGTTCAATGTTCACTTTCAATTTGATGAATTCGAACAACAGGGGAAAAATTAATTGAAAAATCAAATTTGTACAAAAAACTGTGGACTGTGGATTGAGGACAGCAAATTTGTCATTTGTCATGTAATTGAAAAATCATGTCAAAACTTTCAGGACTCCAAAATCCAAAGTGAAAAATCCAATTCAAATTTGATAACAAGGTCAGAGAAAAATTGCGCATCAACTTTAAATTGTTGCTCGCCTTTTCGTGATTTTTATGTGTTGAAGATTTCGTTTTGTGTAATTATGGATTTCTATAAAAAACGTGATTGATGCGATGGCCATTCCCAGGATCAAAAGTTGGGCAGAGAGCCAAATTAAAATTCCGGAACTTTTATGCTTCATCTTTTCGTATTCAACGTCCAGTCCGGCGTAATACGGTTTATTTCCAAACTTTAAGCTCTGTTTGGCCTGCTTTCGACCGTAACGACGTCCTCCGAGTTTATTGTTTTTGAGCCACAAGTCATAGAGACCAGAACTGTCAAAGGCGCCGATTATGAAATTTAGCGGTTCTGTTTAAAAATGGAGAGGGTCAAATTTAAAATGTAAATATTAAACATTTCCACCCCATATCATATGTTAAAACCCCATCAAATAAAAAACATAGCATAGAATTTTAGCCTGCTTGTAAAATGTAAAATGTGAGCTATTTGAAAAATATATATTATAGTTGAAAAAACCGCAAGACTTACCAAAAATCATAGGGTACTGTTTACTGACTCCGATTCCGGCGCTTATGAAAAACAGGGCATCTGTTGAGGTCATAAACATGTCCTGTTTGTATACGTCCACCATTCTTGTTTTCCCCATTATGTCTAGCAGTCCTTTATAGCCGATACAAACCGCAGGGGCTTCAAAAATACTTTGGTAGCAGTTTGGAGTGTAGTACATGTATTCTACTACCCGTTCCCGAATGACCTTTCCCACCTTGGTGACCTCACTTGATTCGTGACCTGTAGCGTTCTCAACCTTCTCCATAGTTTTAAAACTAGTTTCAATATTCCCGGGATAGAAAACGGCGCCAAATTCATAGGAAGATTTTATCAGTTGGTCAAAATTTGTTGGAGGATGGTCGTAATTAGGAAGAACGACCCGCGTGATCAGTTTACTCTTATAAACACAACCCAGGACAATCAAACTAAAGTACCAGAGAAAAAGGATGAAGCGACCGAGGTCAATGTGATTTTGATATTGGGTTTGACCTTTCTGACCTTTCTTCAGTTCCCTGGTCAATATTTTCCCACCGATCCCACTTTGGTCAAGACAGGGTTGAATCAGGGTCAAAATAATGGGCCAAAAAAATTTCCATACAGATTTATTCTCAGGTCCAGGTCTTGTTCCAGGTCCGGATCCGGATCCAGGGTTCAGGAGCAGAATGACCTCGAGCAAGGTCACGAAACAGAGGAAGGTCAACAGGAGCCCAATCCATGCGGATAAAAGTAATGGCTCCTTCAGTACAAAGAGGGAGCTGATTGCCTTCTTTCGAGGTCGCGATACCACAAAACCAACACTGTCAAAAAGGACAGGTGTCGAGATGTGCACCATCTCGAATTGATTTTCAACACTGGACATGATAATGCCGCTCATCACGGTGCTGCCATCTATCAGAGGTCCAATGAAATCGTCGTAATTCCCGTATTCATCCGGCTGCTTCTGCTTGGGCTCGCTGAACACGGGATTGAGGTTAAGGGTTGCATTGAAATGAAGGGAAACCTCGTACCTGTAAATAGGTTATTGAAATTTTTGTGACTTAAATCTCAAAATAAGCAAAAAATTCTATTAAATTTCAAGATTTTAAATAAAAGCGGGAAAAAAACTCACATAGTCGCAAGGACGTGATCGTACCAGATGCCTTTTTTCTTGAAAAGTATAAACATTGGCGCGCAAATCGGACATGTTTGAACAGTCATGGGGCTTAAATTAAAATTGAGGAATTTTTCACCCTTATAAAAATTTGACACCCCTGTTTCAAAATCGTGATCATCGCTATCACCAATTTTGACTAATTTTCTGTACCACACATCCCTACTTTGACCTCCGTTGACATCACGCATGTACAGGTCAAGTTTTCGGTTTTGACCTCTTTTATTGATGAGAAAGAGGACATTTTGAATCCACTGAATGTCCTCCAAAAAGTTTTCACTGGCAACCACAGAATCCCCATCGACCTCTTCATATAAATCTACAACAAAAATATAAAAGTGAGACTGAACGGAACCGGGAAATTTGAAAAATGGTTGAATAAAGTTGTTGCTGTTGCTGTCATTGTTGTTTTTCACGTGGTTTATGTCTGTCTTAATTAAAATAATGGAACAAAACTGTACAAATTTAAACAGTGTCTGTAATTTTTCAACGGCAGTAAACAAACTCCGATTTTTTGATTCCGTCAAATCAAAACTATTGAAATTAGAAAAGCCGCTTTTATTTAAAATTAGGCACGAAGAATTTATTGGGAATTTTCCAAAGCTGACATTTTCACCTAGTGAAAAATCCACAATCATGTGGATTTCACTGCAGATGCTTTTGTGGTGCTTCAAAATTTGGAGTCCTAAGAATTCTAGAAATTCGCGAAATTTAAATGGAACTTGAGGATGAGAAGCAGTCATAGCAAAATCACCAAGTATAAAAAGTCTCATAAAAACAGCCAGGATGAAAATTCTCGGAAAGGACACAAATTCAGCCATATTTTAGTTTTTTTACCTTCGTCTTTTTTTACTGTCAACTGTCAAAAGCACAAGTGCAATATGCAAAATGTCATAATAAACTTGAGACTTGAGTCTTGAGACATAAATAAACAAGACGGTAAATAAATAGTGGACCAAATTGTAGATATGCACAATGCACAGCAACAAAAGGTTAAGGACAAAAGTTTTGAGACTGGATGTTCAACCTTCAGCTGTTTTTGTTTTGTTTTGTGTTTTGTGCGTGTCAAGTGGAAAGAAAATGAAGAATGCACAAAAAACATAAAGTATGATGCATTTTGTATTTTGTTCTCGGTGGATGAATTAATAATTAATGGGAATAGTGAAAACTATTGTCATTGTGTTTTATTTTAGACATTTGTGAACGAATCATTTTATTCTTTCTTTCTTGTGTCTTGTGTGACATGATTCATGATAATTGAAAATATCATGCTCGAGAAAAATAAAACATGTAGTTTTTCCAACGTGCATGAGCTAACCACTGAGTCAAATTTCAATGTACAAAATAAATTCTATAAATAACTAGAGAAAATCCAATCGCGAAAGAAAAAAGAAAGAAAGACCAAACAAATGAATAAAACACGGAATTCAACAAGGAGCAAAAACAAGAGTTCAAATTTAAACGCTGCGGTATAATCTATGAGCGCAAATCCCTTTTATTTTCCACAAGAATAATAATTGAATTGAATTAGCTCGTGAATGCAATGCTTTATGCCCCGGGGAAAATTTCCGGAATATTTCTTTCCAGAATTCCGGTTGTCAGAAATTGAAGGCGTGTCAAGCCTTTCACAAGCTTGAACTGCTTTGGACTCGTCAGAATGACACCTGCACCAAAAAAATCCCAGATCTCATCACCAGTAAATTGAGACATTCAAAAACAGTTTTCATGACAAAGGCAGAGGATTTTCCGTTCTACTGGAATCAATTCAAAAAGCAGATGAAAAAGCATCCGGAACTCGGTATGAAATTCGTTCACAATGGAAATCACCACGAATCGATATCGGTAACGGTATCGGTATCGGAAGAAGATGAAGCCGTTCAACAAAAAAAGGGATGGATCATTGAATTTAATTTGCTGAAAAATGCTCAGCCTTTAATTTTGGACCCCTTGAACATTTTGTTGAGTTTGGGGATTTTTTGGTGGTGGGAAAAATGGAGAGCAGGTTCAATTTCACAAAGGGCGGCAAATTTGGAGGAATCCAACAGAATTTATCGACGAATCTCTTGCAGTGTTCAAACCGCTTTCTTTTAAAGATTCCGACATCCATCTCATCTTTCAAATGTGGCTAATTCTTCTCATTCTACCTGCAACCACTTTTCTAGTTGAAATCCTATTTAATTTGATAATGTTCCAGCGCGAGATTCTGAGCCCAAACGAAATGCTCTTGAGTGAGAAACGGCAGACAAAAGTTCAAATTTGGACAGAAAATTCTGAAGTAGATTTAAATTGGAACTCTTGCCAAACGTTGGAAAACTTGAAAATCAGATGGATGGCGATGAAATTGAAATTCCGAGGATGCAGAAATTGGCTTTTCCGTCAGCTTGAAAACAGTTGCCAATCTATCTTAAAATTACGTGAAATTCTTGCCAAACTTGGAAAATCTAAATTTATCCCGTTGAAGATGAGACGGATGTCAAACAAGTAGACACTTGGAACGGTCGACCAACTTTAAATAAAAGTAAAAAATTTCCCAAAACCCAAATCAAGTTGAATTTCCATCAAAAACTTGTAAATCCAATCCAATACTTGAAAAACTTGAGACGAAAAGAAAAAATGCTACAAAGGAAAGACAAGAAGTAGTCAAAATTTACGGACAACATCAGAGTTTTGCAATAGTTGACGATTTACGAGGCATCAAACATCAAACACAACGGTTATTTTTGCGCATTTCAAATTTACAGAAAATTCGGCTTGAGACTTGAGAACATTCCACTTTCAGTCATCAAATTCAAATATTTAAATTTTCCACCAAACTCAAATGTAAAATTTTCCATATACATTTTTATTTAAAAATATTGTACCTTTCTTGAGTTTATAGCATAGAGATTAGAGGTGCCACGAGCCACGAAAGACATCACCTTTCGTGTCATGTAAAATATAATGCGCCGTATTATAATCTAGCAATGACGTGAAAAGCAATAAAAGAATTTCTCATGTTCTCTTACTTATTCTGCATTATTCACGTTATTATATTTTGTGACTCGTGACTTGAATTAAGCCTAAAGTGGTCTTTTTAATTTTGCCAGACTATTCAATTTTGTAGTTTTTTCTTTGGATGCTTTTGCCAGAAAATGAAAATTTTAAAAAGTAGATAAAGACTGCAGTCACCCTTAGGTCAAAATCAGTCACCATTTTTTATTATCTCCCCCGTTATGCATTTTTCGGGGTTTATCAACGGAATCGGTCTTTTGTGGTGACGTTACACCCTGATGAATTTTTTCAGCACCAAAATCACCCAAACAAAAATTTTTTCTCAGGAGTGAAAGTTTTTTACCCAGCACAAGCACTAAATTTTTGCTACATTTGTGATTTTTTCTGACTCACTCGGAATTTTTCAAAAATTCCAAAACTTTGCATGGAGGTTAAGGGTGCATGAGCGCAGCTTATTTTGGTTTGTTATTTATGTTTCACAGCGAATTTACAAATAGCATTTCTTCTTTATAATATGAACAAATATTATTTGGACTTGGAACTTCAAGTGTTTCAAAAGTTTAAAGTGAAGAGGAAATTTATGAGAAAGTTTCTGCCTTTGAACTTTATACATGTCATTTCTAAGAAACAACATGAAAATTAAAATTTACGATGTACATTGTTGAAAAAAACAGTTTGCATAAAAGAAAATGCACAGGAGATTGGCCAAAATATCCAAAGGATTTTGTGTTTTTTGCACTCACTTGTTTTCTGAGTAGCGACGTAGAAAAAATAAACTTGAAATAATTTGATTATTGTAAGTCAAAGTAACACGACATGTAAGACAAGTTTAAAGGAGCGTGCCGGATTTTTTGTTATTGATATTGATATTTGATGTCCGCCAGTTTTTTGTCATTTATTGTTGCTACGGTATTTTTACCAATTTCAAATTTTCTTGCAACAAAATGGCGGCATTCTACATGTTCATCTCTACTTTAACAGTAATTTTTCACTTGAGTTTCTTTGACGTTTATTTTGCATCGGGATCAGGATTAAAATTATCATTTTCTCATTTTCCTTTTTCTGAAAAACGAAATGGCCGACAAAATGGCTGTCCAAATTCAAATCCAAATTCATGGTCTCATTCTGAATCAGCCTTGAAATCCCTTATTTCCTACACACTGAAACAAAAATGCTGGATCCGGTGGTTTGAATTTGATTTTGGATTAAAACAGGATTTTCCTCAGTTGTTCTACAACTTTGAGATGGATTTCGGAGGTTTCCTTGACAATTTTGAGTGTTTGAGTGGAGTAGAACTGCCACCGCCATCTATGATCATCACGCAAAAGGAATATGATCCTTGTTTCCAAAGCCAAAACCCGAGACCACGCTGCTGGTACTTCTTTACGAGTTACTACATAAAACAGTTCACAAGATATTTGGAATGTGACATCAGTTTTATTCAATTTCCTTTGAAATTCCCGGTGAATCAAACCAAATACCAATCGGAAAACAGATTGGAAAGCGTGATAAAAAATTTCACTTGGTTAGTGTATGACAATTTTCCCTCTGTCAAAGTCCTACTTTTGACTTCATTAGAAATGGAAAACCGGAACCAGAACCGGAAAAACGGAAAAACGGTGAATTTGGTCGAGTATTTATTAAAACGAGCTAAAACTGAAGAAATCAAAATGGTGGATTTTTTACACATACTAAGAAAGTATCGCAGAGATTATCGGTCGTCTATTGATACTGGAGACCGGTCGCCCATCGACCCCAAAATCAAAGGCCGTATTTTTGCACTCATTTTAAAGCCAATTTCAGACAAAAAAGGCGCGCCCTTTCAAATTTCTTCTGCGATCTACGCCTGTCCAATTTGTTTTACCAAGAATATCTACTACAAAATTCAGTGCAAGATTACGCGCGGAAATTCAAATTCAAATCCAAATCAAAATCAAAATGACATGAATTGCTTTGCCCGATTTATGCAGGCTGTGAGTGAAAAATACACGAAAAGTCAAGGTCAAGGACAAGAGTACACAATCTCTCTCAATTCTGCAAACGTTGATGAGGAAATCAAGTTTATTCTTCCATTTCTCATGTCTCGCTTCAATGTCACTGACTTTTCAAAATCCACTCCGGTTCTAGGAAACTTGGATCAGGACCTTACGTATTTTTTCCATGCAGACGAAAAAACCAGTCCGAGAGCCCTCAACATTTTTCCAACGGAAATTCCCGCTTACAAATTCATAACCAAAGATGGCGTTCACAAGATGGGCGACTCATCTTTCTTACTAGCTTACTTGTCCCCATTTCAAAATGACCTTTGGTGTGCGATTCTGGCGGCAATTATAACTGTCACCCTCCTTTCATGCCTCATTACCCAGATGAAGGAGCACGAGGGCGGATTTTTGCCCCAGGCTCGTAAACTCATAGACAACTTTAGTGGCGCCATCTACTGGCAGTTTACTGTCTTTATGGAACAAGCGGAAAATTTCTCCTTCAGCCCCTATCATTTTGCCCCTGGGCGAAACCAGAACGAAAACGACTCGGGAAAATACACACAGTGGGTCACACTAATGGGTTGCTTAATGGTTTTTGTGCTGTTAAGCACCTACCGCGCAATAATGTCCTCAGAATATGTCGTGAATCACCCCTATGAAACGAATTGGACCACCCTGAGGCAGATTTACCTAGATGGCGGGTTTTTTGTATACTATTCCCAAACGAACTTGTTTTGTGAAAACAAATTCTCAACTTCGCACCTTCTATCATTCAATCTGTCTAAAAGTTTGTCTTTGTATAATGCCCCATTTGAAACGGCGATTGGGCTTCGCCCCGCTGGAAATGATCAGAATGATATAAGAGAGGATGATTATTGGTATTGCTCTGACGTTTGCACTGTTGAAGACCTATACAAGCCGCTGGAAATTTCCCCATGCAAAAAATATGATAGCTGTTTAAGAGTCGCTTATAAAAATAGAGTCGCCGGTGCCCAAAGACACATGCGATGCCCCTCAGAAATTCCCGACATTATTAAAAAGGAGCTGAGTGATCCTGGAAATAAGACTGTTTTTATGACCCGAGAGCAAGATTTTTCCTTCTACTGGATGCTGTTTAAATGGCACATGGAGAAAAACTCCAAGGTCAAATTTTTTGCTCACAACACTAGAGGGCGCGGGCGAGGACATGGGCGAGGGCGTCGAGATGAGTCAATGATCTTTCCAGCAAAGCAGATTGTAATAGACAACGGCCTGGACCCTCATCAGCCAGAGCTGCTGAAACAGATGACTAAACTCGCCCTTTCCACCGGGATTTATGATCACTTGAACAAGAAAAGAGCGAGCCACTTTTCTCAAGGGAAAATATTTTTAGGCAGAAGAATTGTTTATGTAAATGACGGAACGGCAAATTTTCAAGTCCTTTCCTTTTACAATTCAAATATTGGACTAATTTTTTACATTTGGCTGTATTTTTTGGCTGCTTCTGGCTTGTTTCTTGCACTTGAATTTATTTGGGTCAACAGGGTGATTTCGAAAAGGTATTTTTGGTCCAAGTACCTGAGCATGAACTTGGTTCTTCGTAGTCTGTACTAAAGGGTCACTGTCTCTTAAAGCATAAATTATGTTTCCCACGCTTCAATTTTTGTCAAAAAAATTCCGCCCGCCTGTTTTTCTCGTCATTTGTCATTGACATTATAATAAAATTAGTCATATAATAATAAGAAACAAAACATTTATTGTAAATGGGAAAGCAAGAGTACTTTTTAGATGTCCTTGATTTTTCCTCCTTCTGTTCAAGCACAATTTTTTTGGTCAGAATGAGCACCCAAATCGAGGGCACTTGTCAGATTCAGCAGTTTTTCATGATCATCCAAAATTGACAAGCCCTTTTGCGTTGAATTGTAGATCCTGTGAAAGTCTTTTAAGGTCGACTTGATCGTTGGTAAACTCCTACGCGATAGGGTGAAACTGTATTCCTGGTTAAATACACATGTGAAACATGAGACATGGGAAACTTTGGAAAACTTCTGGATAAGCAAAGAAAAAAATGTCCACCAACGGATTTACATAGTCATTTTCGGCTAAACCAGTCGGGTCAACCTGTAGAATTCTCCCGCATCAAAATTCCCCGCCGAGTTCTGTTGGGTTTTCTAGCCCGTGAAATTTCCAGCTTGCAAACAGCCAGAATTCTGCCGAATGCAACGCTGAAAAACTCAGGTTATCTTCTACCCACCAGAATTCGGCCGAGATTTCCCCTGAAAAAGTCGTCTATGTTTTTTAAAACTACGGCCCTGCTTATTACGGACGAGTTTTTCAGTTATATTTTAACTTGAAAAATTGAAGGTTACAATCCGCCCGAATTCTGTTCCCAGTATATCTAGTACGAAATTTTTCTAAGTCCAGCATTTTTATTATTATTGTTCACATGGTTACAATTAAAACTGAACCAATTTCGAAATAACAAACTTTCAATTTGAAATTGATTCTGTATAATATGTTTTCATTTGAAATTGTGAATTGTGAATTGATACAAAAACCACAAGTCATTTTTGCCGTCCACAATCCAGATTGAAAAAATATTCCCGTGGTCTCACCTCTCACCTCGTAATATATTACCTGATTTCTGTTTGTTGTGTCAAAAATTCACAACACCAAACACCAACAATAATAGTAACTACATTTCTCTACATTTCTCCATGAACAAAATTGCATACGGAGCAAACCGGAATGCAAACTGGAATGGACTAAGTACCGCTGGCTCTTTTGAACGTTTGTCAACGCCATGATGAACAAATATAATAATTATACATTATACAAAATGTTTATTATTTTCAAAACAATAAATAAAACAAAGTCCCTTGAATTCAATTCTTGATGCTTCTCAGGTTCTTTATCTGCTGCTCTGTCTTTGCTCATTGCTCACACTTGTGAACATGGCCATTGCTCATATTGACTTTGTGAGTGCCAAACGTCCAGCTGAAACCAAATATTGTGTCTGATCAAATGGATTTTGTTCTTACGGGGAACGAAATCTTGTTCGTCAAAGAAACAATACTTGGTTTTAATTATGGATAGCTTACCTTACAAAGTCAATATGAATGGTGGCTATAAAAGTAATACAAACGGGAGAAATATCGTCCTAAAAACAAAGGGCTAAAACAAGCGATAAAAGCGTTACCAATTTCCTAAATTTTGCTATTTTGAACTCGTTTTTTCACTGAAATTTGCCGGAACATTTTGTCCAAAAATGTCGGTAAAAAACTTTTCTGTAAC
The DNA here is from genome assembly GCA_034698265.1 of Sminthurinus aureus. Classification (NCBI taxonomy): domain Eukaryota; kingdom Metazoa; phylum Arthropoda; class Collembola; order Symphypleona; family Katiannidae; genus Sminthurinus; species Sminthurinus aureus. The sequence continues at coordinate 308 of JAQGBH010004016.1, read as the reverse complement.
CGGATTTAACGTTACAGTAACGTACAGATCCCATAATGAAGTTGAACCACAAGCAAGTTGTGAACATGGTGTCCATTTAAGTCTAGGCAGTAGCCAAAGTAAAGTTCCTTGTAAGAAAAGAAACTGTACTTTGGCTACTGCTCGTAGGTCTCAGCAAACACCATGTTCACAACTTGATGGTGGTTCAACTTTATGGGATCTGTATGTATAGCATATTGACGTAAAAATTTGGATGAATTTTTCAGCCGAAAATATCAGCTGAGATATCCTAAATTGCGTAGGGAAGTGAAAAAAAATTCAGCCGGAAA
>JAQGBH010004015.1:0-18121 GCA_034698265.1 Sminthurinus aureus | reverse complement strand
AGTTTGAAATTTTCCACACTTTTCCAAGGGAATCGCTTGGGATGCGAAATTAAAAACGCTACTTTTGTCAGGGCTTATTCATCATCTATTGTACATATTTACCGACGTATTTTTTGTTTTTTTATTCAGAACTCTATAGAATTGATTATGTGTGTACACATGTATTTGCATATATGTATGTTCTATATAATATTGTAGATTTAAATATTATGTTAGAGGAGTAGCCTTGATTATTTCACTGTATAATATATATTTTTTCTGACTGTTCATCTCAAATATAAAGGAGTAAGAAACTATACATATTATAGATTACAGATAAACGTATAACACATAGCACTGAATTTTTGTGCCTGATTATCAGTGAAATGGTTAAAAGTGGAAAGGTAAAAGATGAAAGATATATATATTTTTTATCATTCCACTGACTAAAAAACAGGCTTGTTTTTTTCATCAGTGGAACAATGTGCATAATGCATGTGTGTTCCTAATGAATATATATGCCAAAAATATGTTAGTGTACAGTGTGAATTATTGTAGATTGTAGAGTGTAGAGTAAGAGGATTTTACCCTATCTCGGATGGTCATTTTGGATACAGTAAAATAATGAATGTTTTTCTTGTACATTTTACATGTCATTTCAAAATTTATACTCTTATTGTAGGTTGTAGTATTTATAGTATTGTATCATTTTATAGTCATGTTTTTACATTTTACGTGTATATTCTTATAACTTTTACGTCATTGCAAAAACGACTTGTAGAATATGATCACATTAGTTCATTAATTATAATACATTAGATACATACATATTATGTATGCATGTATATCTAGTAAACAGGCAGGAATTGGGTATGTAGTATATATAAGGTGTACGTATAAAGGTTATCCATATGGTTTTCTGTGTATTTAGTATTTAAAAGAGGATGTGTTTCATGTGTGTGATTTTACGGACAGTTATAGTTATCTAGTATTATATCTATACAAATGTTTTTTAAAAAATATGTCTAATGATAGTCGTGACTAGAGAATGGAGGATTGAAAAGTTTCGATGGAAACAAGACAAGATTCTTGTTTACCAATATTGAATTTTGACATTCAAGATCTTGTCTTGAAGTTCTTGGTTTTTTTCATTGCATTTCATTGTGAAATGAACAGGAGAAATAACGCAGCCGATTATCAAATTTTTTTAGCAGGTCGTGTGTATTTTAGAAAACCATAAAAATAAAAATAAAATAAATAAAATATGAAATTTCTTGAAAAAACTCTTGACATCAAGATTCTCTTGTTTTGTTTTTTCTTGAAATGCAAGAGCTCGTTACCATCGAAATTCCATTCTCTAATTATATTATATTAGATTATTATGTACACATAATGTGCAAGTGTTAAGTATGCAGCGTGCAGTGTGCAGGTGCTCAAAACATTCATTATGATAAAAAGAGAAAGAGAGAAGAAGAAAAGGAAGAGAGAAGAAGATGGTTTCTGTTTGAAGGATGGATGGAACATGTAAATGGTAAATGGGATATGAAGTAAATGTGAAATGTGAAGCACAGGAGAACATGATAGATTTCCACGCGTTGACAACACATCAATTAAAAAAGATTAATCTGGCGAGAGATAGATCCACAGGATTACCACTGCTACGACTTTTCATACTTTTTAATACTAAATGTGGCTCTAAGCCAGAGCCAGAACCAGAGTCAGGGTAAAAAGGAGCTAACTAAACTAAACTGATCCAACGTTAGAACAAGAAGCAGAAAAGCAGAACCAAAAGTAACTAAAAGTACACACGGCCAACCTCCAAACATCCAAGTCGACGTCAACTTATTACAAGTCTCTGTCGATTAGATAGCTCGACGCTCCATGCTCCATGCTTAACATACCGTACCACAATTTTTTCTACTTTCTTCTACTTAAACTCTCAACTCTGAGTTTGGAGTTTTGAGTTTACAGTTTAGAGAGTTAAGAGATTCCAGATTCAAGAGACGATGTAGAATGTAGACTCTAAAGTCTCAAAGATGTAAAGACTTTTCATCTTGTCTCCTCCACAACTTTTTACATCCTTCCAGCTCAGCTCAGCTCAACTCAATATTCACGATGTAATTTGAACAGAGTATCCACATTGAGAGAGCATAGAGCACATCTACATACTTACATATTTACATTGAGTCAAAGCTATTCCTTGTCTAATTCTTTCCCTGTCTCTCTCTTGTCTTTTGACTTTGACTTTGACTTGCATCAATTCTCCTCTTTTGCACTTTTTTTTCTCCTTACTCCTTTTCACTTTTACTTTTTACTCTCGCCGTCATCTTCATTTATTATATCCGGAATCCGGATTTTGGAATGGATTATTATTACCACGATTATTATTAGGACTAGTACACACTAGACGCTAAACACTAAACACTACCCACGTGTTTTTACATATCTCCGCCCGCAACATACATAATACATAATACGTAGAAAATATGAGTCCAAATGCAAATTATATTTACGTCCTCGTTACTTTTTACTGCCCATACCATTATTTTTTTCTGCTTCTTGGTCTAGTCTGTGCAAATACTTATTCACAGTTCTTTCACAGTTGTTCAAAATTCTAATACGTACAACGTACAAGCTTTTTTTATTTGTTCCGTATGTTTCTACTTTTCCCACTAGTTCCAAGTTCCAAGTTTGCATGGTAATCAAAATCAAAATCATGGTCGGTAGTCGGTAGTCAGTAATCATTTAAAAAACGTTTGTAGTTTGTACTTTCATTCCGAGATTCGGGTTTCAGATTTCAGATTCCATATTTCGGTTCTCTTTTTGATTCCCGTTTCCTTTGACATGGGAAAAAATGAAAGGAAATGAAAAAGAGCACCACGTCTTTTTTACAAGGAAAAAAAGGGGGAAAAGAAAAAAATGAATATTAATAAATGTACGAAATATTCTGTGTGTTCTCTTCGATCCTCAATTCTCAGTACGTCGAGTACTCCATACTCGGCGTACGATAAAACATGCATGATATTTCTTCATAATCCGTACCGTAATTTCAAGAAAAACAGTACATAATACTTATGAATCCAGAATCCAGAATATGTAAATTTGGTATTTGGTATTTTTATGCATGTTTTCCACTTGCGAACAATTTTACTTTTGACGGAAAAGAGAGTCCGTCAATCATTTTCACATTCAGAAACAGATTCACATTTACATTCACATTCCATTCCACAGAGTAGATTGCCTATAAAAATTTTCAATTTTTTCTCTCCTTTCATCACACATCTCCTTTCATCTTCTTCCCTTTCCTCTGCCCTGCTTTGCTCTGTTGTGTAGAATATGCATGCAATTTTAAAAAGCACATATGTCTGTTGTGTGTAGTGTGTACCATGCAAACAGAAAATACACATGAAATATCAAATACCAAATAGGAAAAGTAACAGAGATGTAAGATGCGAGTATTTTATTATTCTTTGTACATGTGTGTGTTTGTGTGTTTGTGAGTAAAATGAAGGCGGAAGATCTATAGACTATGTACATATTGTACACAGTACTATGTAGAATGTAGATAGTAGACAGTAGAGAGAATACGTCGTAGAACGCGGAAAAAAGATCCTCCTTTTCTAATGTAATTACGTAATATTAGGTAGAATAAACAAATCCTAGAGCCATGAATTTTCCTCCCACTCTCTCACAGATATTTTCATTACGGCCTCTTTGCTCTTCTCCCGTTCCTTGTTCCTTGTTCCTCCATTTCCTGTTTAGTTTTTACATTCTCTAGGTAGATCCTACATCCTACATATTTAGAGTTAGAGATGGAGAGAAAGGGAAAAAGAAAGGACGAATACAGCCTTTTTTACAGATATACACATTACACATGTGTGCATACATAGATAGATAGATACATGTGAATGAATGTAGAGAATGGAAAAGGTACTTGAGTCTTGTAAATGACATTAATAAAAATTCCCCAGACTTTTGCGCTTGGTGGTTACCTCATTCCCTCTCATTGCCATCGCCACTTTATATTGGTCTACATTCTCTAACCTCCATCCGCCATTCCCTATTCTCCATCCTCCATTTCGAGATATTACTCTGGGCCATAAAAAATACAGAGCTCAAAGCCCAAAGCACACAACATACAACATACAGCACAGATCGTACATCCTACATCCTACAGTTTACACTCTTCATCCTATCGCGTAGATTCTAGATTGTGGATTCTAGATTACACATTGTACATACGTGCTAATAAAATTTGGTATAAGTGTGCACAATTACAATATTCTTTTAGTTAACAACTCATCGTCCTCCTCTTCCTCTTCTTCCGCGACTAAAGGAATGAGAGACCAACTAAACATTTTCCTTCCATGGACTATGGACTATGGAGCATGGACTTTCTATTTTCTATGTTATAGATATGGAAAAATCATGTATAAAACTATAAACTAAATGCATTCCTTCATTCATACATTCATTCATTTTCATTCTCATTCCTTCCTCCGTACTTTCCATTGTGTATTGTACACTGTACAGTGTACCCAGCTATTTTCTCTTTATATCTATTACTTATTCTTTGCTCTTTGATATATATCAAGAGTTTTCTTTTATGGCAGTTTTACCCTATACGAATATATCCCGTATTTCTCCTATTTCTCGTATGGTTTTCTAATGGAATATCGAATCAAAAGCAAAAGGCTACTTTAGACTTTCGATACACAACACAATACTGGAAAAAGAAAATCAAGAGTGTACAGTGTACAACATACAGCACGAAGGAATTCCTGTGTGCGGGAAAAGAGTCATGTACTTTTTCTCCTGAAGAGGAGATCCAGACCGATACAGAGACAGAGACAGAGACCGAAACCGGTAGAGAAAATAGAAAAGGTAAGAGAATGTATCTATAAATGTATATGAATTTACTACTACACATTAGACTTTGGACTTTAGACATTACACCACGAAGCAAGAACCAAGATACATGTACAATGTACAACGTACAGAGTACAGCGTACATGCTACACACTAGACACAGTGTACAAGAGACACGATACAAGAGAGTGGAAAAGAGGAAGAAGAAACTCCCATTAAGAGCGAGTAGCGAGTGGTAACAGCCATGTATCTTCTCCCAACGAAATTTTCCCGAAAGATTTACGACTCCAACTTGCAATTTCTTTGCCAACTTACTACAGTACAGAATACAGAGTACAGACTGGATACTGGATGGTGAGTGCTTCACGTATACTGCCTGTTTCTTTTTCTTTAGTTTCTCAGTTTCAGTTTAGTTACCTACAGCACACTGAACGCTGAGAAATACAGGGTACAGGGTACAGAGAGAGGCTAGTCAGTTTGCTAACACTGGTGAAGACAGTGAAAGAGAGTGAGAGACAGAGAGAGAGAGAGAGAGGAAGAGAAAGAGGGAACAAACTGAATAAGTACAGGATACAAAAGTAATGCCTCATGTCCCAAACTGAAAAAACTCGCAATCCTCTTTATTCAATCCAATCTTAAATGTTTCAAGAGCCAAATACAACTACCACTACGACTCTGACTCTAAGTCTAACTCTAGCTTGAACCATAGAAGTACGAAGTAGAAATCCAAATCCGGATCCAAAACGGATGTACAACTAAACTAAAACCCGGCAAGTCCAACTTACACTTTGTATATGTGGTATGTACTTTACTCACACCGGCAAGGCAAGTCGACACTCAGATCTAAACACTCAACACTCAACACCAATACCACCATCACATACATTTACAACCCATAATTAAAATTACAACACCAGATTCTCCATCCTCCATTTTCTGATTCCCCACCACGGGCGATGATTATAGTGACGGCAACGGCAATGGGGAAATCTTTACATTTCCGAATTCGAACACCAATTCCAATCTCCCATTCTGAAGCAATCCATTACTTCATTTATTTTACACTTTGCACTGCTTCTCCTCATTCACTCATTCATTCACTCTTTGGCCTTTGACTCTTGATTCTTGATCCTTTCAACTTTTGCCGCTTTTCAATCTACACCAGATATTTTAAAAGCTGCAGTCTAAAGTCTCAAGCCTCGAGTACACAGTACATTTCCTGCTTAATCACAGGAGTGCTAAATACAGAATACAACGTTCAGAAGCTGGAGGCTGGATGCTGAAAGCTGAGAGCATCAGTTGGGGACATCGGACATTGGAAAGTGGACAAAATTAATAAAATGGTCAAAAATAGATTATGCAACACACAACACACATCCAGGAAGGCAAAGTGTCAGAAAACTACAAACTACAAACTACAAACAAAGCTGCACATTGTACATAGTTTTCAGTGTATTTTGCTTGTAGTTGGTAAAGAGAAAAGAGTAGGATGGAGAAAACACTGTACATGGTACTTTATCTGTGTTTGTAAAAGGCTCAAGTGTGTAGATTGTAGATACTCAAGTTTGAAGTTTCCTCTTTCCTCGTCCACAGGAGTAAATAACCAGGGGAAAAAGAGTCACACGTCAAATCATCCTCATCTTTTTCCTCGCCACCAACCCGAAGGATGAGGATGAAAATGATGGTGCTGATGATGATGGTCATGGTCATTATTTACAGATCTCCAGATCTCAACTACAACTCTGTTGTACACACTGTATATACTGTACACAATGCACATTGTAGTTTGTATTATATGTTGAACATTGATGACTCAGAGCTCAGACTTGAGAAAGAGCAGTGTACAGTGTACAGTGGACAGAGATTAGAACAAGGAACAAGTATTCGCTTGTAGTTTGGTAGTTTGTAGTTCACTTGAAATGGTCAAAAATGACCATATTTATTCAATGAGACTTCATTCTCAACTCTCAACATTCAACATCATCAACATTATTATACTCACTGTGGTCTGGTCCACTCCCTTCTCCATTCACTTCATTGTTCATAGTAGATAAATTAAGTCGTTTCTATTTCCTGATGAGCCATCCCCATCACCATCAAAATCACCAAAACTAAAATCAACTTCAACTGACGAGTGACCAAAATGAACATTCATCCCTTGTAAAATCTACATCTGTATTCTATATTCTACTGTGCAAACTCCTAGTTCCTTGAGTTGAGCTTAACTCAGCTCAACTCGACTTGGCTAAATGAGATTTACATCAAGTTTTACACTAATAGAAACAAAAAAGGAGAAAAAGGAATGAAAAAAAAAATTAGACTTACGACTCGACAAAGAGGAACTTGTCTCCTTGACTCTCTGTGCAATTCCCTTTGGTGGTGATCCCACGGTCATCGATGATAATTGAATGTTGAATTCCGGATTGAAACCATTTCCCCTTCCATCGCTCAGGCAGACGACATCCTCCTAAAAACACATCAAAGGAAACAAAAACATTAATAATTTGAATAATATACAAAATATCATATCGAATCAATAGAACAAAGGTGAGCATTCAAACTTGACAGTGCAAAATTTATAATTAAAAATCAAGGCACTTTAAACCTAATTTTCAATTTTCAACCTCAAGAAAGAAATGGAGGAGAAAGTACCAAAAAGATTGAAAGATGCATATCTAATATCTACAGTTTATAGTTTCAAGTGTGAAATGTGAAAGTTTGAACAGTTGATGTTTATTGTTTATGCATAATGTTTTATGCTTTATGCTCTTGTTTATCCTGTCGACTGTCATACCACCACATCGCACATCGCCCATCCGCCATCATACAAGTATAAACAGAACAACACGCATTGAAACTAGATAGGAGAGACAGCAATCCCTTATCTACAATCAAGCATCAAGTATCAAGCTGCATCACATATACATCGTACATGTAGAATGCACAAGGTACAGTCTACACTCTACAGTCTACAGTGTACACACGTACACCAGAAAGAGTGAGAGCTGAAACTGGGGATACATCATCAATATCTGTCACTAACATATGCTCGTCGTTTTCGGCATTCGCCAAAAATGTAAACACATGGGACGGAGCAAGATTAGACATTACACACGTCTTCTTCAATTATTACCCTACACTCAACAGAAATACCAAATACCAAATACCTACTTCCATCATATTTCCACGAGGTACTTGCTACTTTTGGTACTTTGACTATTGACTATTAACTATTAGCTGGATACACATCCGTGTAAACTGTGAATATAAATGTAAATGGTGAACCCGCTGTTGCTCTCTCTCCTTTTCTTTCTATTCTGTCTAGTTGCTACATCTTTATTACATTTCCCTTTTCCCTCTTTTCACCATTCACCACGCACTGAAAATTAAATCTGCTCCATAAACATCTTGTTCAAAAGTACTCCAGATTCCAGATTCTAGATTCTAGATTTCAGCATGAACAAAGAACAATGGCGAAAGGGTGCAAAGATTTATCCGTTTCCCTGGTTTGATTTGGTTTGTTTTTTGTTTTACAACTTACGACTTACGACTTAGGGCATTTAATAATTACTCGACAATTGAATTATAAATTATGACGCATTATTATGGGATAATCATATTTATAAAAGAGATTAAATAGTTAATGTCAGATTCAGCGTCAAATTGCAAATCCCTGTTGAAAATAAGAGCAAAAGTCCCATATCAAATGTGCTCCTTAATACATAATAGATGTAGAAAAATAGAAAATGGCAAAATCTCCGTATCAAATCCAGACCAGACCAAAACCAGAATCTAGTTGAGCAATAAAATGATAAAATGTACAAGGAAAAAAAGAGCGATGGCTGTACACCGTACATTGTACATGGAAAAGATGATAATATGATAAATAAATCCATTTTCTAGGTGATTATGGTAGCAGCCGTGGGATGATGATGGAAAATGGAGATGGAAAACAAGGGAGAAAAAAACATTAGGTCTCATATTATATATTATAGATATTATGCATTATGATATGTTACATGTGATGTTGTGTGATGCGTTGTGTTTTTGTGAGTTGTGAGGGGTGAATATTTTGGCTAGTTTGGATTTTGGTTGCTGGATGTTGTGCATTCTGTTTGGTGTTCTGAGTTTAGAGCTTGGAGTTTGGAGGGGAAGGGAAAACAAGTGAAAAAAGAAGGAGAAAGGAGCTTACAGCTTAATCGCTATGCACAATTTGGAACTCATATCCTCGTTGTCATTGACATTTTAGTATTTGACATCAACGGGATTGGATTTTCCTATTGGAATTGCTATTACTATTGGTATTGGTATTGGTCTCGTCATTGTCATTGTTCTACGTCTCTCTGCTTCTCCTTTGCTCATTGCTCATATCATAATCGAAGCGGGGAACAACTCAATTTTCTACTTTTCATATCTGGTGACGTCTGCATCAGTCCCTCTCACTGTGTTCCATCACCCATCCTAAATCGTAGACTGTAGATTGTGGATTGTGCAATGTAGATAGTAGATACGCAGTACACGCTACACACTACACTTATTCGCACTCGTAATAGCCCGCACAATCTCAATTTTTCACTGTTGATTACCTTCCAATGCACATTCACTCCCCACTACAACTTACAACTGTATTATTACAATTACACTGACATTGACACTGGCTCAAGCATTGAGTATTATCCCTTGAAAATAGGCATTTCATGTGCATTGTACAGAATACAGCATAAACCACTCAACAACTACTTAAAATGGTGTAATAATTATACAAACTCTTTTCATACTTTTTCATGCAACTCTCATACTTTTGAATCTTTTGATGCTTGATTAATCGACTGAATAAGCGCGAAAAGTCAAGTTAAATCCCTGAATGAATTCAAAAGGTAAAGAAGGCAAAGAGAAATTTATCTTAGGTATTCCTTTTCTTTTTCTTTTTACCTATTTCATTTACTCATTCAGTATCAAGTTTACTGGTCCATGCCCAATGCTCAGTGTCCAGCAATACGTAAATAAGGCATGGATGGTGAATAAAAATTTAAGTCTGTTTTACTTGCGATTAATAATAATAATAATCAAACCCCTTTTTACTTTTTAGACGTGAGAGATTTGAGGAATTATTATGATTAAAACGGAGAGAAAGGGAGAAACATTTCATTCACGTGCTGTCTTCAGTACTTTATTATTGATTATAATTCAGTATTTTGTTCGTAAACATGCAAGAGTTTGAAATTTGACCTTGCTATTTTGTACTTTGTGCATTTCAAATCTCGAATCTCAAATCTCTGTGTTGCATGGTGGATTGTGGATTTTGGATCCTGATACTTGAGACTGGATTCAAGTTGAAGTTGAAACTTTGAAGTTGAGAGTTGAGATTTGATATTCAGTCAGTCATTTTAATTACAAAGATCTCAAAAGTCTCATAGACCACAGACACTCAATGCTCAATTCTCAACACTCAATACGGCCAATTTACAACGTCATGAGTCATGATGCATGATAATGTACAACATTATATTATATACATACCAGATGCATATTGTACATTTAAATGGTATTTGCTTCAACATTCAATATGGAATAAGAAGGAGAAAGAGCAACGAGCATGTTTCATGGTTCTTTACACTTTGTGATATTTTCTGGTCTTTAGATTTTAGATTGCATTACATTTCAACTTTCAAGTCAATTCCAATGTGGAAGACGATAGACGATGGAGATGCATACAAATAGAAACAGAAATGCAAACACGAATAGGAAAAGGAATTGATGATTGCCCACTTGAGCCAATTACGAATGCCCTCAAAGTACCATCCATCAAATCACATTTCCATTTCATTCTTCATTTCTCCCTATTCCATATTCCATATTCCAGTCTCCACACTCCACACAAACAAACACACACTCAATGCATGTATCCACAATCCACATTATGCATTCCACATTACACATAATAACAATATTATTAGACAAGAGACAAGAGCAAGAGTCAAACTACATAATAATATGATACTTGATTCTATAATGCATAATGTACATTGCACATGCCCATTTGTATGTATTGTTTGGTGTTTGGCTAAAATATAAAGCTCATTCACAAGTTCATGGCTTGGCTTGGCATGGTTGACAGTTTTGATTTGACTCCCTCACAATCACCCTCATCTCAACTCAACTCAACTCAACTCTCAACCAACCACCATCACCATTCACCGGCTCCACTATTATCATCATATAAATGGTAAATGGTTTAGCAATATGCTCCTCGATCCTCGCTTCTCCATTCTCCATTCTACAGCCTACCCCGCATTGAAAATCTCTGGTTCTGCGTCCACATCACACCCACATCCACATCCACACTCAAATTCACATTGCTATTCTGTCTTTCTCTCTTCCGATTCCTCAAGTGAGATGATTAACTGGAAAATGAGAGAGAGAGGGAGAGAGAATCAAAATAGAAATAGACATTGTCATCCCAGATTCCACACTGTCAACTGAACTGACTTGAGTCTCGAGTCTCGAGACTAGAGACTTGAGACCTCAAGCAAACAAATAATATATATGAATAGGGAAAATAAATACACAATACCAAAAACCACACACTTCACCAATGCCAATGCCGAATCTCCATTCCATTTTCCAAGTCAAATGGAATATCAAATAAAAGTATAGCGGCAAAAACTACTACACACTTATTACATAACGTATCTAGTGTCTAGTTATATAGCTATAACAAGGCACTGACTACTGACTTGAGCCTTGAACCGTTGGGTTTCCATAGAATATAGAATCAAGACTCAAGATTCAAGAGCTCAACAGAGCTTTGACTCGCAACTCGAAACTCGCAACTGGAACATTGTGACTTGATATTGTGGAGCGTGAACGTGCCCGTGAATGTGAATGAGGTGATGTGATTATGATATTAATGACACTTGCTCCAACTTACTTATTTTGCCCACATTTCCTCTTTCCTCAGCCCAGTCCTCCACATCCCACATCAAGCCACAATTATTATTACAAGTGGTGGTACTTTCTGCTCTCCTCAATATTCCATATTCCATATGCGAATACGAATGCAAATACGATTGAGAATGAGAACCAGAGTGGGAAATGGGAATGAAATGAAGCAGGTTATTGCAATTGGTGATTGTATTATATTACATACTACTACATTATGTTATGATGAGGGTTTTCAATACTCAATCCTCAATACGCAATGAAATGAATGAAAAAGGGACAAGCAGTGGAAAATTGGGAAAGGAGAAATTGAGAACTATCAACTATCTGTGGAGTTGCTGTTTGTTTTCTGTATTGTTCATGTGAATAAAATGAGACGGGAGACTTGAGAATGCAAGCCACATAGTTAATTTCCTCTGTTATTTTGTACACAACGAAAAGGAGCGACAGCTTTAGTTTCATTATGCAGAAAATAAAGTCCCCAATCACGTAAAAGATGGAATCAAGTACTCAAAGCTCAAAGCTCAAGACTCAAGTCAGAAGCCAGAAATATCCTGTTGACTCTTGACTCTCGAGTCTTGAGTCTTGACTCTTTCCTGTATTTCCTATTTCCTAATTTATATACAGTTAAAATTAAGACAGATACTTTAATTTGTCCGTGACACGTCCAACATCTTTAGAGTATTAAGTATTGAACATTGAACATTAAGCAGGAGACATGAATTTACATTTATACATAATGTTTTAGAGAAACCAAAGATGAGGAAAACATGGCGACATTCCTTCCTACTAAAATACATAATATATTACGTTTCCTGTTGTTGTTTTCCTTTTTATTTTTATGTAGGAGGTTCACAAATCAAAACTTAAGAAGGAGACGACGACTCACTACTCACATTTCTATTTATTTCTAACTATATATTATTTCCGTCTGAGGAATTGTAACTCATCACAACTTCCAGTCTCGAGTCACCAGTCACTTGTCACTAGTAATTTCCATACTCATCATTCTCCACTGACTTGGAATTCAGTGGGCAACTATAAATTATAAATTACTTGTACTGTACAAGTTGCACACTGTTGACTGTATTGGATATTGGATAACAAGTGAAGAAGTGACGACTCGCTTGTAATTTTATAGCGTAATTTGAAATTTGAAACTTGTAGGTTGTATAGGCGTATTGAGTAATGATACAAGAATCTTGTAACAAGATACACGAGCAAATAACATCGTCATGAATCAACATGACATAAAATACGGAATTTATCAAGTCTTCGATAACTGTAATAATAAATAATAAATAGTGAATAGATGACACCACAGACATCGGACATTGGATCTTTAGATGATTCACTATTTTTCACTGTCTACCGTCTACTATCTATTCATTGGATATTGGATATTGGATAAAATTACAAACATTCTCGAATCCCAACAACATAAAATTTTTATCATCTCATTAAAATTAAAGTCTAATTCCAGCGCAATAAAATACAATAAACATGAAATAAAAATTAAACATTCATCTCTGGACTCTGACATTCAAAGCCTGCATACTGGACATATGTACATTGTACATTGTAGACTGTACATAGTGTACATGAGGAAAATTTGTAAAAGTGAAAAATATATTTAAAACTTGAAGGTGTCAGCAGTCCTTGAAGGTGAACAGAACACATAAATCCGCCAAATACTTACATTAGGCTTACATTTGCATTTTACATGTTCCATAGTTTGCAAAAATGGTAAAATGTCCAGATTAAAGATTCAAGATGCTGACTACAGATTTACACTACGACTTTTTTACGACTACAGATTCCAGATTCCAGACGTAATAACAATAATAATAGACAGTAATGAAATTACCCTCAAGTTAAATTATAGTAAAATATCCACGTCCTATTCATTATACTTTATACACTACACATGTATGTGTTTTTATGAGTCTAATTTAAATGAATAAAAATCAAACATGATGGAGAGGAGACAAATTGTGATGATTCGTGAAACCATTAAAGAAGAGTTATTGCAATCATCATCATTATACATAAAAATTACAAATAAACAACTTTGAATTTACAATTTACATGACACATATTTATTTTCAGGCAGAGGAAACCAAGAGAAAAGAAAACCATCCGAGATAAATTTAATATTTTAAGATTAGACACGTACAACTGTTTAAACTTTTATCTTTTATCATTTATGCCAGGACAAAACGACAACTATCCGCTATCCACTATGTATCCCCACTATTCTTTGGAAAACAGTAATAGGAAATTTGATCTCAATTCTCTTCAACCGACCAAACCCAACGATCAGACCAGACCAGACCAGACCAAACGATATCAATACAAAGAGATCAACATTCAGCATCAGCAGTATAATCATGTAAAGAGTAGAGAGAAATGAGAGTAGTTTATTTTGTGCATTTGATATTATGTAGAATGTAGAATGGAAAATACATCTAAGATCTAATGTACTAACTACTAACTAGTAATGCTACAGTACATGGTACACAGTATTATATTCATCTAAAATCTAAATTATTGACTGGAGACAGTAGACAGTGTACTCCTCAGCATTTAAAGAGGTTTAAATTTCACAATTATACCTAATATAATCTCAATGTCCAATGCTCAATGTTCAATGCTCCAACTAAACTCAAAACTCAACTGTGTAAAAACGAGAAGAGTTGTGAGCAGCAGAGGCACAGATTAGCATTAGTATTTAATGCACTTCTCCAAATGTGTCACACTATTATTAATAGTTCGAGTGTGACACAGTACGCTCATACATACATATCTATAGATATATAGATGTATAATGTATATAGCCGTATAAGATTAAATTGTAATGATAATAGTAATCGTTGTCGTCGTAGTCATTGTCGTTGTCGTAGTTGTAGCGTAACATTCAAACAGCAGAAAATTCAAAGATCAGTACGAGTTTCAGTTCTAGTTTCAGCTTCAATTCTCATTTTCATTCAATGTACTATGTACAATATATTTCACTGTTATGTTATGTACGACATTTCTTATTTCGTCCTTCACATAATTTTCTTGCCTTCCTCTTCCTCTTCCAGTTTCCAGTATTCCACCATTCCAGGCAATACGAATAGGAAAACCAATAGAAATGGAAACTGGAGGTTCTACGTTCAACGTTCCACCTTCAACTCCGTACAATATAAGATGATTTCAATTCCAAGTCTGGAACCTAGAACCTGGAAGTGAAGCCATATCCTATTTCTTGGTATTCTTCTTGATTTCACTACATTCTACATTCTACACTCGAATGTACATATCCACAAGTTTGAGAGAAGTGGAATTGGGAGAATTGGAAGAATTGGAAGGCCAAACATTCCTCGCTCGTCGATTTCGCTCAAGAGATAAAACCAATGACGGCACTGAAATTGAATGCATTCGACTGAATGGTGGATGCTGAATGCAATGCCACACATCCCCAATCTAGAATCTAGAATCTAGAATATACAACCTACAGTATTTTATACAATATACATACATACAAAAACGCATCACAGAATACATACGTACACTCTTTGTTCAATTTTACTCTTGGTCCCTTTTACAGTGCGTCTTACATCGTACATCGTACGTCTTGGAGAATCCACGGAAAGAAAAATTCAATTCTTTGTCAGTTCCACAATTGGAGATTGCGATTCCAAACACAATGCATGCACTTCTCTTCTCGTCTATTCTCTCTCCTCTCCTCTTTCTTATTGTATTTTCTCTTTGCTTTTTTTCTCATTCCACCATTTCCAACTTTGAATTTAGACCGAAGGAGGGAAATGAAAAGTGGTCAAGAAATAAATAAAAACTATAGAACAGAGAACAGAGACTAGAGAAGATATAGATAGAACTTTATAGTCTATAGTCTATAGTTTGTGGCCTGATGTCGGACGTCTGATCCTGAGTTAAGAAAACCAAACTGAAATTCAATACGATTCCAAATTTCAAATTTCGAATTCCACGGCATGGTCAAAAGTCAAAAGTCAAAAGAGCTTGATTAAACTCCTGCACGATTAAAGTTTGTACTGGTATTAATGAAAAAATGGCACCGTGTTCAATATTCGCTGTAATCTAAAATCTACAATCTAAAATCAATGATAAATAATATTGAAAGTTTAAATTTCCTTGTGGATGTGGCTTCCTGTTTCAGTGTATAAAATAGAAAATAGTAACCAGTGTCAAGTGTCAATGATCATCGATGATGAATTGGTACTTGTTATGAGGAAATGATGGATTGAAATCAAATTCAAGAAAATTATGGTGGAAATAAGGATATTGCAAAAATCACAGGGTATGTGAACAGAACACATAAATATGTATGTAGCATGTAGAATGTAGAATGTAGAGCACAGGTGAAGAAAATTCTCTACATTTGATCTCAACTCTCGACTTGACAAAATAGTAAGAAAAAACTGAATCCGAATCCGTATACGAAATCGAGTCTATCAGAAAATCTGGAGGTAATCTTGATAATCAATGAGGAAATAAAACATGCCTAATCCGAAATCCAAAATCCACGAGCTAGAAAATGTTGATTCCTCATCCTTGAAATGAGTAAAATTGGAGTCTTCTCATGAAGAAATTATTGATCGTTTTTCCTTCTTTACAATTTGCAGCGTATGTATGTACATTGTATATGGCGTAAATATCTCCAGGTTTTCCATAGAAAAAGTGCAATATTATCGATAGTTTATATGATGCATAATATAGTATGCAGTATAGAGGATAGAGCATACAGTATAAATACAAATAAACAAACATGAACAGATTCTATGCACTGCCAACTCTGATTCTTCATTCCCCACATACTACACTCTACACTTTACATTCCAAATTCCAAATTCTGCACTGCATTATTAAACTATGCTCCAGATTCCAGATTCCAGTTTACAGATTCATTCTAAATCAAAAGGGAAATCTAACGGTACTTATACACAATATACTCGATAAACCCCATGCACTATTCATAGCGAGTGAAAGAAATCGAATCCGATGCATCTCTTCTCCACACTCGACAACCTACAATCTATCTCTAATCTGTATCCGTATCTGTAAAGATAGGACAAAGCTTCACTCGTTTTGAGCCCTAACTTTCCAACCTCCAACCTCTGAACACAAACAGCAAACTCCAAACTAACTGCCTGAAAATTGAGTCGGACCCAAAACCCACAACCCAAATATCAAATACCAAATACACACCATATAAAAATCTACCCTTAACCAAATCAAACCACACCATACCACATACCACATCACACTAGATACTAGACACTACACCCGACCAGAAGACTAAAGTGAAACAAAATAAAGTAGAGTAAAGTAAACAAAGGCCACAAAAACCCAAACCACATGAAATGAATGCAAAAGAATCAAAAGAATATCCAACTATCTAGAACCCAGAATCTGGACTCTAGACTCTAGATTCTAGATTCTACTCTGACACTCGAATGCTCCAACGCTTTCGTCTGAACTGCTCACTGCTCTATTCTGACCTCGTCCATGTTCCAGTGCATGTATGTACGTATCCCTGTGGTTTGTATTGGTTTCGCTACAAGTAATGCCTCAACTCAAGATTTAGATTTAGTTCAGTGCCAGTTGAGCGTACTGATTCTGAATTCTGGATTCTATACAAGGAAAAGATAGTGAAACTGATACTGCAGTCCCGTTCCAGTTCCAGCTTTAGTTTTACACAGGATTGTCCAGTGCCTGGAGTCTAGTGTTTGAATCTCTGTAAAGTTTAGGCTGTAGAGTGTAGAATGTAGAGTCTGAAGAGAATGTGAATGGGTTAAACCTCCGTAATCTACAATCTACAATCCACCATCCACGCTCCACACAAACAATCTATATAAAACTATGGATTTTGCCCATAATACACAATATAGGATGTAGGATATAGGGTGGAGAGTGTGTGTGTAAGATATCAGGTTCAGATTGCAGCTGAACCTGAGTTGAATGCTGAATATTCACATTAGTTTCACATTTCTTTCTACTTGCCACTATTTCACTATTTCAGCCTCAGTCTAGAATCTTCACTCTACTTTCTGCTTTGTACTTTGTACTTTTATCAGTTTTGCTACATTCTACATTCTAGATTGTACATAATACATAATGCACACTGTGTACAATGTACACTGTACACCAGATTTTCAAATCTGTGTCGATCATTTTGCACAATCTCACCTTTGCTCTCTCTCTCTCTCTCTCTCTTCCTCCCACTCTCATCCATCTGGAATCCCGGTTCCAGGATCCAGGATAAATGAAACTAGATCATTTTTCCGTTCCGATTGGCTTCGTTTTTGGC
>JAQGBH010004014.1:0-18121 GCA_034698265.1 Sminthurinus aureus | reverse complement strand
ATTTTGAACCTCCTTCATAGATGGCTAACATTTTCAAGGAAATCATATTCACTATTTTATGCTTTTGAGTGGCCTTAGTAATAATCTTAACAATAATATCATAACACATTTGAGCTTGTCGATGTGGGCCGATTGTGGATTTGTGAATCTCACCAATTTGGTGATATTTAAGTGGTTTCAAAAAAATATATGATATAGAACATCCCATGTCAATTCCGTGATACGTTTTAGTCAAATACTTTTGCGTTGAATGTTGTATGTATTATGTATCTATCTATTGCGATCACTTGATATCTTTAGTTTTCATTTCCGTAGTCTCTGGATTTTTTTTTCTTCTCCAGTTCCAGCAGAGAAGGTTGTTTCACTTATTTATTTAGTTTTATCTATAAAATGTAAAAGTTGATATCAAAGTGGATGGATATTAGACATTTAATAAATCCATCAAATGCAAAATTCATTGGCTATCCATATATATTTTACCTTTTGAGTCATCATCATCCTTGTCATCAGCATCGTCGTCATCGTCATCATCTCCATCTTTTGCTTTGGCTTTGGCTACTGGAGGTTTGGCAGTTGTATCCTTCTCTTCACTTGTTTCTTCAGTCTCTTCACTTGAATCGGGTCGACATCTCGGTAGTAATTTTATTCTCTCTTTTTCCTTCTTTTTCCTTTCCGCCTCATCACTCGAGGAATTTGACGTTAATTCATCCGATACACTATTAGACGCATCTGATTTTTCATCTGAATTTTCATTGGAATCCACTTGTCCAGCAACGGCCACGTCGTCATCATCCACTTCCTTTGTCACTTTTACCAGGAGGAACACCAAGGAAAAAACTATGATGGTGGTCAGGAAACCAATTACCAAATGCTTCTCTTTCACCATTTTTTATTATTTACTCTATTTTTTATGTACTGTTTACTGAGTGAAAACACTAAAAAAATTAAATTTATTTATTAAATAAAAATAATAAATTTTGTATTATGTATTATTTTTTATATTTGCCTATTTCTAATTTCTAATTTTTTTAAAAATAATAATTTCTAATCTCTACTTCCTATTCTTGATACAGTTGATACTGTATACTTTATACACAATACACAATAATACAAATTTACAAATTACAGGAGAAAAAAAACAGGCAAAAAATTATGAAGGGGAAAGTCACTATTTAATTTTCCTGTATACGTCCGTCTCCTTTTCTGTCTCCCGCAATCCGTAATCTTGTCCTATTCTTTCCCCTCTATTATGTATTACCATGTACAACTATTTACAATTTACCATCAGTATTACTACTATTATTATTATTATTCAGGCTTATATAAAAAAAATGTTGTAGATATGAAATTCTTATATATTTAGAAGAAAGAAAGAAAGAAAAGAGGAAGACGAAGAAGAAGAAGAACAAGTTTGTTGCAAGCTTGTACTACAGGGAGATTTAGTTAGTCAGTCACACTCTGTGCTCTTTGGTTGAGTTTCGGGAATGACATTCATTCCTCATTTTCCTCACTGGCTAAGAATAGCACTGGCCTAGATAAAAAGGAAAAAGAATAAGAAAATATCGTACGTGTTACTTTTTACATCTTTTTCTTTTATTTTTTCCTGTAGCCAGTAGAGAGTATCTAGTCTGAATCTTGAATCTCGCTTCATCTCTCGTACCTTGTATTTCGTATTTCGTATCTCGTATCTCGTACATTCAACATTTGCTAGGACCTCAAAATAGAAATTGTTTGTCTAGATTCTACAATCCACAATCTACTGTACACATGTACAATGTACACGCAGGATCTTGTACCTTGTAGATTGAAGAACAAATAGTACATATTTATTGTGGGGACACGGGAAACAAAAAATTCACAAATTGAATCTAGTCAAGCGACAGAGTGTGCATTATGTATTATTTTTCTTTCTTTCCAACAGTTTTGATGATACCTATACATTCTACATTCTACATGCTTGTACCTCTGTCACTAGTCACTAGGAAAGAAACATGAGTAAATACAATGCACAAGGAGATTCAGATCCCCCAGTTTTATTCACACCAGCAGTCAACGCCAGCACTTTGCCATCCGTGATACGTTACACTGTGTAACTTACACACGTTCAAAAAATTATATCATTGCTCGTGTGTCGTGTGTACATAGACAAATATAATTGAACCGACGAAAAGTCGGTTCTCCTGTGATTATTTTCTCTCCATAAATCATATTCTCATCCACCGGGAACCGTAAACCGTAACGGGGAAAGTTGACATTAGGAATTAGGATATGTACCAGTACAAAATACAAACTGATACAAATAATTAATTAGGACGACTCCACTTCAAGATTTTATCTGTACGGTGTACGATGATCAAAGGAGAATCTTGCATCTAACGCAATCATCATAAATCATGAAATTCATGGTTTGGTTTGGTGTTCGGTATGCTAGCGATTAAATTGATACGACTTTATATTTTTTACTCCACCCTTATTTTTGGGGCTCTTTTCCTCTTTATCAATGTTTATTATATTTATTATGCTTTACATTTAGAATCGAGAATACAAAATACAAAATACAAATATGATGAATGAACAGGTCTACAAAAATATTTAGTTGATGGTAATATCTGCACATGATCTAAAAGTCTCTTGAAGACCGCAGCCCATTCCTTCTGTTCCATTACCTACAAAAAAAAATTGAAACATTCACTATAACTTTTCTAATACCTAATTAAATGATAGCATTTGAATTTTGAATGACAAAATTACTATAAATCTAAATACTAGATTATATAGATAATAGATAATAAATGTAAAATAATTGGTAATGGACGAACCACAATCATGCCAGTTGTTTCCAGCTCTGTAATTAAGTCTCAAAGTGCACTGACTGCATTGAATGTCCGAGGGAAGTTGAATGGTCGTATTTACCCACATGGGTTCTTGCACAGGTACGGGATAGCGAGTTTCCCCGTTTCCAAAGTTTAATCTACGGAAACAATTTTCAGTCTCTGGGATCCGATCGCAAATCTGCATCTCAAAAAATCCCAAATGAGCAATGGTGAACTCGACGCTGATTGGGATTTCCTATAGTAAAAAAAATGATAAATCATAATAATTACATGGACACTTTATTTTATTTTATGCTGAATGTAAAGGCATCAGTGAACCAGTTTTTCTCGATACAGTAAAAAGTAAAATTAAATACTAAATGATGCAAAATTCAAATGCATACTTGTCCAGGTCTGTAATTTCCAACGATGATCCCTTGTCCATAAGTTCCTCCATTTTCATTGTCCCTGGGCATTGGGTCCGTGACAGGATCACCACAAACTCCACAATTGTCTACAATTTCCTCCTGGTGGACACGGCCGCAATATAATCCGTCGTCATTGTAATTTGGGAGTGGATGAAACTGCTCGAAATGTGGATCCCTCCAAACGCTGCTCCTATTTGGAGGTTGACGAAGTCGGACGTGAGACAAGGCGAAGCCCAATGTCACACCAAGAACAAGCAATGTCTTCAACATTCTGTACAATTTAATTCAATTGAATAACAAGAGTATCGAAAATGGAATACCAAATATCAAATGACAATTGACAATTGAATTGACGGAATAATTATTTTTGTCCACTGTTTTCTGTTTTCATTTATAGGATCGTTTTTAAAGTATGTATGTCTAATGTCATTTTCAAATCTATTTTATGCAGATTTATCAAAATCTCTAAATCATTAGGTGTTATATAATGGTACATTAATCATTTTGGAACATGAATTCTGAAGTGCGCTCTTTAAGCTACGAGCTAAAAGAATATCATTCATTCGTGTATTCGTTTTAAAAGTTCAAGTGGACTGGGAAAAGTGAGAAAATAATAACAAAAACAAGAGGCATAGGACATGCGACAGATTTCATTGGATTGCATCGGGAATCGGATAGATAAAAAATAATATTCCAAGATAAAATTAGATTGATCACAATAATTATGTAATCATACTGTAATGATTAATGATTATTTAATGTTCATTTACTGATGAATGCGTGTTTCATGGTGAAAAAAGCATTTTGCAACGGGAGTCTCCTCGAGACTCGAGAGAAACTATTTATACACTTGACATTGTGTCAATTTATCAATTTATCAACTACCTTCATAAAACTACGAGTTTAGTATAATATTATATCCTGAATGTAAATTTATCTCTACTATTTAGGAACACATTTCAATATCAATGTTATGTCATTGATCATTGAAAATTGAAATGCCACCTTGTATAATGTGTACAATGTACAAGCGATAAAAGACGACTATTTAATATTTACAACTGCATCAGCATAATTATTTTAATTTAAATGCAGAAAATCAAACTCCACACTGCACACTCGGTGGGCACAAGAGGGTTGTAAGTCGTGAAACTGTACAAATAACATTTCCAGATTCCAAATTTTCAGCATATTGTGGAGTGTGACTTTGGCGTATATATGTAACTAAATATATGAGCAAGTCGTTTTTACCGGAATAATTTTTACGCTGCAGTCATATAATACATTACGTTACACAGTTCACTATTAAGTGGCTGTCAAGCATCAAAGGTTGAGTTATTGTTCATTTAAGTTTAGTTGGAGGCATCATGTTGAAGCGCGATACGCTGCTGTGTTTATTTTTAGCTTGGTGTATAATTTTAATCAGTGGTGCAGGTATGTAAATATCGCCTCTCTTTATGTATTACCTTTTGTTTTATTTTGTACTTGGAATCATATTGAAAAAGTATGTATTCTTTTGTTATTGAATAATGATTATTTCTGACTTGAAGATGAATTCCCGGAGAAAGAAGTTCGTGGAGCGTGGATTGCCTCGGTCTCAAATATTGACTGGCCAAATTCTCCATTCGACAATGTTACCACACAAAAGCGAGATTTAGAAAAACTGGTGGATAATTTGGAAGCTGCTGGTCTCAACACAATTTACTTTCAAGTATACGAATTGCACATTCACACGGATTTTTCAACTGTTATTTACGAATAATTATTTTGTATAGTAAATTTGAAGAAAGTTTAATGGAGAAAATTTCATTATTTCTTAGGTTCGTCCAGCAGGAGATGCATTGTACAAGTCAAATATTGAACCCTGGAGTAGATATCTAACAGGATCTCAAGGCACTCCTCCCACTGACGAGGAATGGGATCCACTGGAACATGTTATAAACTACGCCCATGGAAAAAATATTGAAGTTCATGTCTGGATAAATCCATATCGTGCAAATATGGCGAATAATTCAAATGGATTGGCTGTCAATCATATGGCAAAATTGTTTCCACAGTTTGCCTATCCTTTCAGCACATTTTTGTGGATGGATCCAGGGGCAGAAGTTGTGCAGAATAGGACGTATGATGTCGTCATTGACCTGGTTACTCGCTATGATCTCGATGGTCTTCACATGGACGACTATTTTTATCCCTATCCAGTCACTGGGCTCTATTTTCCAGATAATCAAACCTACTCGCAGTATATTCAGACTGGAGGAATCTTAACTGTTGATGACTGGAGAAGAGATAATGTCAATAAACTTGTAAGTACATACAGGATACAAGTATCAAAAAAATATCATGTAAAATGTTTTTTATAGTTATCTGTTATCTCGAATCTCGAATACAGATTGAATTTTTTATGGAATGATTCATGAATAATAATTATTGATTTTCAGATCCAAAGACTGAATGAGGGGATTCATGCAGTTAAATCTTATGTGAAATTTAGTGTCTCTCCATTTGGAATCTACAGAGCTTGCCAAACTGGAGGAATGCCGTGTTCTATCAATGTATGAAAAATGTACACTAAATTTGATATAAATGAATTCTGAATTCATGTAAAACAGTTCTGTAGATTTGATATATGAAAAGTAATAAATTTATTTACTTGTATTTTTCAGGGATTTGATCAGTACAGTGGAATTTACTGTGATGCTAAATTATGGCTAAATGAGGGTTGGATAGATGTTTTACAACCTCAACTCTATTGGAAAATTGATCCTCCAGGTAAATAAACGTCAACTGTAGTTTTTAGCTTATACATACGAATACAAGTAAAAACGCCCGTCAAATGACGGGAGCACATAATATTTCTACAAAATCCGTATCCAATGGGACAACAGTCATGACCATTTCTCTTAGCCAGAGTAATAGCTATTTCTCTTATTAGGAATGGGACGTACGGAATGGCGCCACCGGATACGGATTTTATAGGGTTTAGATGTCATAGCTTTTTTAATTCTTTTTTTCAAATGAAAGTCGGTGATTATTTAATTTGTACTTTGTAGCACAAAGTTATCCCGTTTTACTGGATTGGTGGACTTCTGAAAACACAATGGAGCGACATATCTACGCTGGAAATTATTTAAGTCGAGTTTTGGATGGTTGGCCTCTATCCGAATTAACAAATCAAGTAAATATTTCCAGACAAGAAAAATTTCGATCAAAAGGATCTCTTGGAAACATTCAGTTCAGTGCAAAGATCTTTAATGATGAGAAATATGGAGCAATTGCTCATTTTAAAGCAAGTGTTTATCAATACCCCGCACTTCAACCATCATTCCCTTGGCTGACCAATGAAACTTCAATATCAAGTCAGCAGTTAAAATCCTTTAGTGTTGCAAAAGATGGAGAGAATAGACTTATTTTCAGTTGTACAAAAAATAATAACAATAATAAACGTGTTCATAAAATAGCTATTTATCAGAAAAATGATGGAATTTGGAGACTGGCAAAAGTAATGAGAGAGCCATTTGAAACCATTTCATCCTTCTCTCTCTCGTCACTGGTAGAAGGAAATTATGCTATCAGCAGTTTAGACAGAATTGGTCAAGAGAGTGATAAACAGTTTATTCAAATCTAATTAATTTATCTACATAATATGTACCTTACGAATTTTAGTGTTTGTCTATTTTAGTATGAAAAAGAGTAATAAAATATTATTTATGTTTTATATGTGTTGTTATTCATTTTTCATTTATTTGTTCCTGGATGGAAAAACTAAAAAAAATCAAACGTTTCAATATTTTATTTATAAATTTTATCTCGGTCAATCCAATAATTCTCTGTTCATATTGGTGGAGGATGGATCAAATGATCGATTGTGAAGATCATTTGCACTCAAACTTGCTGAACGAGAATTACCCGAAGAATTTCCAGCTCCTCCACTTTCTCCTCCTCGTCCTCCAGATAATTGACCTATGAGAATGTGCCCTTGCTTGATTTTCCATCCCAGTAATGCAATTAGAATGAACAGAGCCAATCCAACAAAAACTCCAATACAAATTGTAAGCGTCTTCTTCCATGTGGATTCTACAATAATAATAATAATAATATGATTCATTTTTAGTGCGTGTTTTAGAAATAATTATTGAAATTGTACATAAAGATGTCAAGTTTAATGAGAAGCATTGTAAAATGACCTAAAACTGTGACGGTAAAGGATTTGCTCACGAATCCAGCCAAATTATTTGCTTGACATGTGTAAACTCCTGGACTTGAATGAGAAACTCGACGAATTATCAAAGAACTTCCTGTTATATTTGTGGAATTTATGAATTCCGGACTCTTGATGATTTCTATATTAGTTCCATTTTGAATCGTCTACAAATATAAAAAAAGAACCCCGTAAATCGGAATAAAATGTTAGGCGTTGATTCTTTCATGATCATATCTAATTTTTTTCGAGTAGTTTTAATTTTTAATTACTTGATTATCTTTGAACCACGTAAATGTTGATACTGGAGATGCTGTAGCTACACAACTCATCGTTTTTTGAGTTTCATTCAAATACCAAGTTGGACTCATATCTGACACATTTGTTATTGTTGGTAGACTTGATTCTGTAAAAAATAATCACCGTAAATAGAATAGACGAGTGCAAGAATGTAAAATAAATGAAAGGTGAAATGGTGAATTTTTTTAGAGGAATTTCAAGTATAAATCTCTGATGATAAATATTATTTAATTATTATCGAATTATTCTTACGTTGTACAACCAAATTCATAGCTTTACTAATCCAAAAGCTTGAATTCCAGACAGGAGCCAAACATGAGACTTTTTCAATCTCTTGACTTGCGGTAAGAGAGAGGAGGTCATAATGTCCATTGTGAGACATGACAATGTCCGTATTCGTATTCACACCATCTTTTTCTAAGACAGTGTCTACAATTTTAATTGTATTATTTTTGAATTTGACAGCCCATTTGATTCCACTAGCAAAATAATAGGTCGAAGTGTGACATTCCACATTGATAGTTTGACCCTCATAAAAATCATTGTTGGATGAATCTTGTCCAGCACTTCCGTCCTGAGTCGCATCCGCTATTGAAGTACGGTAAACATGTCTGTTTTGCACATTCCTCTGGACAACCATCATTTCTTCTGGACTGATTTGACTCCAACTCAACCCTAAAATTATAAATTAAATTATACTTGTAATTTACTTTTAATAGATTTACTGTCCATTGTTCATGTGTATAAAAAGGTTAAGAACTGAGTTGATCAATTTCTTAGGTATAATAATTATTATATAATTTTGTTTGTGGTTGATTTACATGGATGTGCAATGGTTTGATTTCGAGGAGCTAATCGGTTGCCATTAACTCTTACAAAAGTGGAACTGAATGGGAAAATGTATTCTTTTTGTAGCTCAAAGTCATCACCGACACATCGAATGATTCCATTACTTTGAAAATGTAATTTGAACGTAGCACATCCATTTCTCCTCGTTTTTTGCCCACCAAATTCATGAAACAACTAGATGTTCAAAGTTCAAATTACATTGAATTAGGAATTACATTGAATTATTATTATTATTATTATTGTTTTTTAATGTATTATTCGAAATTGAAATACAGCAGGAGAAGAAAACTCACCCTGGAAGTGAGTGCTCGAGTCCGATAAGTACAGGTTTGAGGTTGATCACAAAAATAATGATAGATTGTTGGAGCTTTTTTAATTCCACCTCCAGTACAACAAACCATTTCCTGTCTTTGTGGATTGTAAATGAAAGTTGGCTTTGACTTCAGTTTTGGGGCAGGGGGGAGAGTGGGTGGGGCAGGCGTGGTAGGAGGAGGAGTGGGAGGTATAGTTCGTGGTGGAAATTTTACTGTAGAGTTACTCTGGGTTTTGGGGGTAGTCGTGGTTGTTGTTGTCGTTGGTGTCGGAGTTGTTGTAACTATTTGAGGTGGTTTCGGTAGTCCTGAAGAACATGAAAATAAAATAAAAACAGGAAGAAAAATCAAGAAATTATTATGCGATTTTCATTTTAAATTTTAAATGAACAGTAAACAATTATTATATATATACCTGGTATATTGAACAGGATATAGTCATAGTCTCTCTTTCGGGTATTAGTTACACATTTATAAATTCCACCAGGATTCGGAAGATTATTTAGTGTGAATCCAATTTTTGGATCGAAACTGATCGAGTCATTCAAACGGAGCTCATTAGAAATACCATCCTCAAATTTGAAGAGTACGGCTGTAATTTTAGGAGATGAGACAAAACATGGAAGAACAATCACTCCTGATTTAACTTCCTCCATTGAAATGGTCATGTTCTCCTGCGAGTGAACCAAGTACTGCTGTCCAATACCTTGAATAAAAAAGTACAAAGTAAGAAAAAACTGATTAGAGATTACTAGAATTTTGAATTATAAATTAAATCAAATAAGCAATGATAAAAAGGTGAAAAAAGGGATTGATTAATTATCAACCTTGCCAAAAGATGAAGGCATTAGTTGACAAATTTGAGAATCTCGTACTGCGACAGACATATCGACCTGTCATTTTATTATTCGAATCTCCATACAAAGCCAACGTGGACGTGTAATTAAACGTCCTGAAATAATTAAAAAAAATAGACTCCCGGGAATTATTATATATGTAAATAATAATTGCTAAAACTTTTTAGTAAACATCAGTTTTTACTCTCTAATTTTCCCCTTGTCATAAATTTTATATTTTATTTACGTATGGTCAAAAACATCTCGAGCTATTCTTCTCGTGTCTATCCGAGCATGCCAAACCACAATCACATTATACTGAAAAAAAATTATGGAATTGCAATTTTGTATTTAAATTTCCAAATAGCAGATACAGTGTATACAAAATATAAAAAATGTAATGTGTCAAATGTAATGGATACCTGAAAATCATCCTGGAGAAACCAAGCAACAGGATAAGGAGCATGACAAAGTATATTCAAATTATACAAGGATGAGGAGACTGCAAAGACTTGATCTGAACCATCAAACGTCTGTGTCACCAGGTCACTGAAATTTTGAACAACTTCCGCACCACCCATATACCCGTACCCCTCTGTATTGTGAGGTGGTTGCATAATAGCAACTGTCGGATTATTACTTCCATCACCAAAAATTTGACCACTCACACCAAAGTGTCCCCTCTCATTATTTAAACAACAACTGAATAATATTGAGACAACAGTGAAGAAGAAAAGAACAGAATCATGATGAAATAAAAGCCACATATTATTTTTTATGTCTGATAATTAATTTTATAATGAAAAATATAGCCAAAATACGAAATATAATATAAGATCACATCTGGAATCAAAATCAAATGATGTCAAAAAAAGCAAAGCCCTGAATCCCAAATCATAGCATGTATCCATCATCATTATCATTTCAACATGGTACATTATTGCTATTTGCTATTGGAATTTAGCATATTATACCTATTTACGCATTACGTGCAGCATGAAACTAGCATGTACTCAAGTAGTAAAAAGTAAAAAAGTTGGATTTATGAAAAACGAGAGGAAACTAACTACACATAATGTAAAACATTCTAATTATCTTCTATTATCCATGATGCATAATATATTAGTACTTTGTATGAATTGGAGCATTTTTGTTAGTAGAGAGCTTGCAATGGAAATTCCAAAAGTTCGAATGACCACAGCAAGCCCACAGGTGAAAGTAGAAAATAGAGACAGTATTTTTACACAACACAGAACACACATGTATGAACCAAAACATCCTACCCTAAAATGACAGACTACAAACTCTGTATTTTATGATTTATGATATTTAAATTTAACAGAGTGGTCAATATGTTATGGAATTTTAATGATGTTCGTGTCATCGTAGTCTTTTTTCATTGAATGAATGGACTCCAAGGTCATAGAATGTATTAATAAATGATGACAATATAATTAATTATACCATGTATAATGTAAACTTCATCTTATATAAACACGAAGAGGTAGTTTCATTAGTCAATGATAAATGACTTATCAATCTACGTTGTAGTTTTATGGACGTACAAGGTAAAAAAATTAATTAGAGTTAAACAAAACACTTTTGCTGTTAAAAATTGTCACCATAATGCACATAATTTTTTTTATTAATGATTGAGTGAATAAAATTTTTTTGAAGGCAATTAATGTCATTTCCTTCATTATAGTTACAAATTATCATTATATAATTGAAAATGTATTAATATAATAATACATAATATTTATTTTGTAATTTGTTCAAGGTAATAATTACGAATACGTAACAATAATTTAATGTCTCCGTGTGCATTTGCATTGACACAAATAAATATTATAATGACTTGAACATAGCAGGCCTATGCGACAAAATACAAATAAACAAAAAAATAGTTTATGTGGCTACGAAATTTCTACATGTTTTAAATGTGTCACGTATACAGTATACAGTATTATTTTTAACGTACGTTATGCGAATAAAGGCCAGTTTAAAGTTTCTGGAAGCTTGTGGTATAGGTAATAAAAAGTTCGATTTCAAAAAAGAGAGAAGACGTCTTTGTATACTATTTATATAGTCTATAGCTAAATACTGAAGTTTCTATTAATTATTAATTATCTAATAAATCTACTATTGCATAATATTACACATACTGTTTTTTTGACTTAGAATATTTGAATATTTCATGCATATATTTACCCAACTTAATAGGCACAATAATAATAACTAGTAGCATTGTATAATATTGTATTATGCGGTGCATAATATAATTTGTGATTGTACTTTTTATGAGATTATTTTGTTTTTTAACTAGTATATTATAATATTACACCTTTGCAGTTTATCCATATACATAAAATATTAATAGGTTGCCTATGTATTTATATAATGTAAATGCGAAGAACTTTTTTGCCATAAATTCAAACTATCACAATACAATAGGCAAATAAATTGAAATATAATAGGGTAAAAAACGACGGATTCTTTTTCCTATAAGGAGGAAAGGAGATGCAACTTAATACAAAAAAAACAAATAAACCGATCATCTATATAATCAATGATAATAATTGAATAATAGTCATAAATAATAATGCACTTTAGATACCTGTATACACATTACAGTTTTTGAATAGATTGGACACACGCATATAATAATAATATGGCGTAAAATGTAATATTATTATATTACGGCATTACGATACAGGATATTGTAGATTGCTGAGTAATAACTGATGTGAATATATAGTTTTATGGAAGTTTTATATTTAACAACCTTGTAATAAATAAAATTAATGTGTGCGTATTATTCTGTGTCTATTATATATAATTTATATTATTTTTTTGTTTAAACTTCAATTTTGTTTACATAGAAAAAGCACTCTGGTTGAGCTAATTTTTCATGGATGGTTTCATGAAAGGCTTGTTTAACTTTACCATAGTCAAGAATATCCCTTGGTCTCGTTGAAATCCATAATTGATCAAATTCAATTAGGATAGCAGCCACAAACTCATAGAATAATACTATTAAACTCTTTTCCCACTGTTCAGTCTTAAAATTTTCTTCATTGATGGCTTTGATAGCCGTACACCGATTATAATAGTGTGAATTAGCTTTCCCTTCTATTAAAAGTTGAAAAGAGAAAAATGTCATATCGATGACTACACATGCTAAAGGATAATCAAATTGTGGATGTTGTGAATGGGATAATATTTGTCTGGATTGGTCATGATAAGTATTGACGAGATAATGAAAACATTCCAATGCAAGGAGTCCAGCTCCACGAAAATCTGTTTCGGGATGAACACCCTGAAATCCAATGATTTGCCATTGTCGAGTGTACATTCCCGATAGAGTTTCTGGATGCATTAATCCATCCCAAATTGAAACGAGCTGTTAAATTGATACAAAAAAAAATATTGAGTTAAACATAAAACATGATTAAAAATGGATTGTTGATGGTTGGTTCTTTTTTTATTTTACGTTTTTATACTATTACTATTTACTTTGTAGTGTGTATATGTTGTATTAGTTGATATTTTTATTGTAACCATTTGAAGTTCACTTTTATATTGATTGGAAAAATTGACAATGTAAAAGGCGACAAACGGCATGTTTAATTTTCGGCTCTGAATTTTATCATAACTCATAATCAAAGTTTTATTTTGACAGAGTTATGAAACAAAAAGTAAGAGCCCACCATAATAGTATGTGTATAATATATTGTTTATGTTTTGATGTTTCTACTATTAAATACAATAGAATGAGTTTTAGAAGAAATAAATATATTATGCATACCATTTTAGCATGTTCCTCATTAGTTCCATCATATTTGATGAGTCTAGTTTTATTTGCAATATTTGCCAAGGCTTTTATTGTCCATACAGTTTCAATTGTCTCCATCAGAGGGTCAATAAAGCTTTAGTAACAAAAAAAAAACAAAACAAAGAGGCAACATACATTATTTATTATGATATACAATATTTTCATTAACCTTTTACGCACCATGTACAATATTAAAAAAATAATAGACATAATGACGCTTTGCACATCGTACTTTATACTATATTATTATTATACATAATAAAGGACTTTTTTGTACACATTTGAAGTTCACTTTTGCAACGATTAAGTTTTATAACATTGCAAAAGGCGACAAACGGGCTATAGTTTATTTTAGGCTCTACATAACATATCATCAAAATTAGAATAAAATGATACTACAGAAGAGTAAGAGCCGTATTATATTATTTAATATTTAATAGTACATAATAAAGTACTATCGACTATAATATTATAGGTTTACTATAAATATTATAGATAGATGACTTACGAATAATGAATTGTTTCATTAATTTTCTTTGCTTTAAGTACATGT
The DNA here is from genome assembly GCA_034698265.1 of Sminthurinus aureus. Classification (NCBI taxonomy): domain Eukaryota; kingdom Metazoa; phylum Arthropoda; class Collembola; order Symphypleona; family Katiannidae; genus Sminthurinus; species Sminthurinus aureus. The sequence goes on along the minus strand of JAQGBH010004014.1, from coordinate 3,995 downwards.
TTAGTAGCATTATGAATGATATTCCACCTTGTATCGTCAATAGTAAAACTTTCTTCTGTAGCCTTTGTATCGAGATTCTTGACTAATTCTTGAATTGTAGGTTTTTTTGATGCCCGAAGACTCTTTTCTGTAAAAATAATAATAATTATTATTATTAGTCATTTCAACTTGACATGAATTATTGTTAAAATCAGAGAGATATAAAACATAAAACTACAAATCATGCATAATATAAGAATAAAAAAGTAAAATAAAACTTTATTTTAATTATTGTCTTACCAATTCCACTAATTCTTAAATATCCTTTAAGTTCTCCATAAGCAATTCGTTGCATTTCACACAGATTGGTTAAATGCCTTAAAAATAGTTTAGTAAGACTACGTTTAAACTCCTTCATTTTGGTTATGAGTAGTTTAACCATACTAACTATGACCCAAATAAATCGGACCATTTTTGTTTTCTCAACGATCAAACCAAACAACTGCTACTGATAAAAAAAAACTATCTTTTTATGCAAATAAGTAAATATTATCTATCTTTAATCTTTACCCTATTTAAATAAATAAAAAAAACTACTTTAAAAACGTGTAGCTGATAGTAAAATGTAAAATGCGATGAACCTTTACTTGGAACATGATTAAATATAAAAAGTCTATTTATGTGTGTCCAATCTATAAAAAATATTATGTATTTATAATGAGTGTATACAGTCAACTATGAACTATAAATTTTAAGAAACTTTGTTAATTGTTATATAGTATGATTAAATATTTTAATCATAATTAAAAAAAGAAATTCTGCTCCTCGTGCTTCTAGTTTCTCGTGCTTTTGAAAAAACTCACATGTTTTCGCCTGTAGGCACATGATTTGAAACAACTTCGCTCACTCCATCTCTAATTTAGTTGTGGATACTTACATCGTGGTTGTAAAGGCATAAGGCCGGATCTCTCGGAGAGGACGAATTTTTGTTTTTAATTGAAATTAAAAATCCGGATTAAAAATGAAGCAAATCGTAGTTAATCAAATAGTTAAGGTTCCAGACGGTGTTAAAGTCTCGGCCAAAAGTAGACGAGTCACTGTTCGTGGACCCAGAGGAGTTCTTCGAAGATCTTTTCGTCATCTCTCCATCGACATAAACATCCCCGAAGCCCAAACCGTAAAGGTCGAGAAATGGTTTGGAAGCAAAAAGGAAATTGCTGCTGTAAGAACTGTTTGTTCTCATGTCGAAAATATGATTAAGGGAGTTACAAAGGTATGTTTATCATGTTTAAAACATTAATTTAAATATTATTTTGTAAAAATGTACGATGAACAACAACAAGCCTGTGTTTTTTTTGTATGTACTGTGTATATATGTTTTCACATGCACATGTTCAAATGTGTAGAATATAGAATGTGTGTGCATCATTTTTATAAATTTGGATATGTTATTATGATAATGATTTTTGGGACAACAAAAATAAAATATAAATAATAATAATAAGGATCTGATAATTCATTAATACTTGGTTTTATTTGTTTGTTTTTTTTTTCCTGTAAAATTATAATAGGGATTCCAATACAAAATGAGAAGTGTATATGCTCATTTCCCCATCAATTGTGTCACTAGCGAGGCTAACTCTTTGATTGAAGTTAGGAATTTCCTTGGAGAAAAATACATCCGTCAAGTTAGGATGTCAAAGGGTGTCACCGTTGTTAACTCTACTAAACAAAAGGATGAGTTAATTTTGGAAGGAAATTCTATTGAAGCCGTCTCAAGATCAGGTATGTTAATATTATTATGTATTGTGTAATATATTTTTGTATCATCCAACAATTCATTGATTTTACATTAAATGTGAAAGTTTAATTTTTAATAAACATGGTTTGTTTGTGTATTAATTTACAGCGGCTTTAATCCAACAATCTACAACTGTAAAGAATAAGGATATCCGTAAATTTTTGGACGGTTTATACGTATCAGAAAAAACTACTGTTGTTCAAGAGAATTAAATTACATAAACCATTCTTTACATTTTATTTTAAAATTAACGATACCTTAATGGAAATAATAAAATCTTTCCGAGAATGTTTATGTTAAACTGTTTTTGTGTACCGGTCTTGTTCTTTATTCTGTGGTTTTAGCTTCTTTTTTTTTGAACATTTCAGAAAAGTATGAACAAAATGAACCTTTGTGGTAAATTTATCAGATTATTATGGGATATGGGACAGAAAATAGTATGATTATATATTATGCATTCAGGCAGGCAGGAATTTTTGCTCCTTTTCGTCTATATTTCAGATTCATCCAGATTTTTCAAACCTTGTTAAATAGTTGTTTGGCTTTGTAATTATAATATAGGTATTTGTGTAGAATGAATTAGTATAGGAAGGAAATTATTTATTTTTTCAAAGGCCTTTTTTTTATGTAGTTTGTATAGATTTCAAGGAAAAAATCTAATTTTTCTTTTTATTATCAATAGAATATATTATGTTATAGCTTTATCATAGAAATCGCTCACAAAAGTTTCCGATATGAACAAATATTATAATGTTCATTCATACTTCATACTTACCTATAATATATTTCATACAAGTAATACTTAAAAATTATAATAATATTATGATGTCGTAATTCATTCATAAATAGTATATAATATTATCTTATATATCTTATCTATATGTGTATGTTTGGTAGTTACTTATGTATAACTATAGATAATTTATAATTACGTTTTATATATAGGTAATAGGTACAGTACAGAATAATATAACTTGCATAATATATTATAATAATATAGTAATTTTTATTAATTACTTAATATAAATGTTTTTTACTTCTACACTATACTACATTTTATGCACAATCAGTTACATTTCATCTTAAATATTAACAATAATAATTATTATTATTATAGAATGTCATTTCAAACAAAAACAAAACAACAACAAAAAATATCAATTTTTTTTAGCTTAGCTTAGTACAACTTGTACTGTACAAGTATCTATTCTTAGAATGTCCTTGTTTCCATCATTTTTATCAATAAAAAAAAAATATACCGTGCATTACATTGACAAATACTTACTTTTAAACTGGAATATATATATTATTACATAAGTATAAAAAATCTAAGTTTCATAAAAAATCATTACAATGCAATATTATTATATTATACGGATTATGGTTTACTTTGTTGCATTTCCTTATTTATAGCATAATTTCTTGAAACATTCAATATTTTTTTATGTTGTACTTAACAGAATAGATCAACTATTAAGAAAAATTGTCATATAATATAATACTTAAATATTTAACTGTATACACTCTTCGTATGATATGAATGCATACAGTATAAAGTATAAACCTACTTCTTATAACTCTACTATTTTAATGACATTTTAACTATCGTAATTTGTATTTTTTGTTGTATTTTAAACTTGGTACATAGAGAAAAAAAAATGAAGAAAAAAAAAATTGGTGTAAATCGTTAAATAATATAATATTATTGTAAATATAAAATATAAGTTACAATAGGGTAAAAATAATGACGATGTTTCGCAGTAGTAGTAGTAGTTTTACTAGGCATATGTAGAAATGAAAGTCCATGTGTATGTATATAGATATTTTTCATGATCATCATCCTTCTGTTATCTTTTCTCATCAATTTTATAATGAAATCGATTCAGAAATTCACAAACAAAAATGCCAAGCAGGATCCATTCGGCATAAATTGTCATGGCTGTTTGCTGCTGCAACCAAAGTGCTCACCTAATATAAAAAAGAAGAGAGAAGACAAAAAAAAAATTAAAATCCTTATGTATATATATATACATAAAATTAAGTAAGAACCCAAACAGATATACCAGTATTCATGTATATATATATATTATATGAAAAAGAATAGATAAAAAAGACAAAACAAAAATAAGAAATCAAGTGTACATACCTTGCTTTCAGTACCCTCAAAAAATGAAAGATTTTGTAGACGATTAAAAATTGCATTTGCTGATTTAGT
>JAQGBH010004013.1:0-18126 GCA_034698265.1 Sminthurinus aureus | reverse complement strand
AAACAGGAGCTGAGATCCAGAACAAAGTTTTTCAGTCCCATAAGGTTTTTGTTCCGACTGACATGTCCTTACGGTACATAATAAATCCAGAGACTGTACGGTTTATGTTGTATGGCCAAATTTATGTACTGAGATATGTATGTGTCGAAATACGGGATTTGTCTTTGGAAAATATTGGTGTTTTCTAAGCAGTTGTGTTTGTATGTTCCTTAGTTCTCTTCATTAGCGAGTTTTGTAGGTGTTTATTTCTCAAATTTCAAGGTCTGTGGGGGTCAGCAGTCAGTAGGAAACCTATTTTTGATCGGTTGACCTGATTCTTGGTAATTGCATTTCCTTGTTTTACTGCTATCTACAAATACAGAGTGCTTCAAGTGCGTGTAATATAATGTATTTGTGGATCTGGATGTTCCATGTTCATGTTCAAGTTCCTGCCGATTGTATAAAATTACTGTAACTGAAGAAAGCCAAGCCAAGTCAGGCCAAGAAACATGGTAATTTAATTATTTGGTATTGAAAGTGAACCTCCCTCTTCCTCCGTCGCCTTCTTCTTCTTCTTCTTTCTACGCCGTCTGCCTGACGTACTGTGTTTAGTATCCACTTTTCCAGTGCGTAGAACGTAGAAAGTAGAAAGTATACAGTGAAAAGGGAGTGTGGAGTGTGGGATAAATATGGGTCACTGGATTCACAGATTGGGTCATTTGTAATCAACAAGCAATAGATAATAGATAGATAGATGAAAAAGGAGCAAAAAGATGTTTTTAGGACTTGTTATAAAGACGAAGCGGAGACGAGAGACTAGAGACGAGAGGCGTTTGTGAAGGGCAAACGGAAATTCAATCGCTCAACAGTCTGTCCGCACGTGTCTGTCTGTCTTTTTACTTCATCCAGTTTCAGTTTTTAGGGTAAGAACACTAAGCAGCCAGCCAGCCAGCCAGCCAATCGCCTTCCTTTTTTCCACATAAATACATAATACATACATTTCATTTATGTATATGAATATGAATATCAATATCAACATCAATACCACAGTTCCATCGTCATTATGCTTACGCTTTCCCTATCAAATTGCACGTGAGAAGAAGTGAAAAGAGAAATCATGGAAGACGGAGCATGGAGCACGGGGAACGGAGAACGGAGACAGACCAGAAACTAGATATCTATTATAGACTAGAACCTAGAACTCTAGAACTCTAGAACTCGAGAACTCTAGAGGTCTAGAACTATGACAAACACTCACTAAAAGCTGTGAACTTAACAGGAACTCGTTGAAATACAGCCAGACAGAGTATTGGTGATGTACCTTGTACATTGTACATGCTTTCTTCCTCCCTTTCTTTCGTTCTTTGGAGCGACGCTCTACTTTCTTGGCTTTCCTACATATGTGGTATTTTGTATGTAGTCTATCTCAAATTCATCTCAATCTCCGGAGAGCTCAAAGTGAAAGTCAAAGGCGGAAGCCAGAAACATGGAAACAGGGAGGCATGAAGAATGAAGAGGGTTCTAGAAAAACGGAAGAATTTTTCACTCTCTTGGAGTTTTATACCTACAATCTACACTCTATACTCTATGGTATACATTTAAAAACATACGTCATCTACTGAAGAATTGAAGAAGGCAAGGTAAAAAACGTGGATGTGAAGAAACGGAAAACAGGAGAAAGGGGACAAATGTGTGGAGAAAACAAGGGTTGAAAGTACAGCAAAGTACAGGCTACAGACGTTCAGCATTCAGGAATTTTTTCAATGAAATCACGCACAAAACGCACATTTCTTCTTTGTCATTAGTGCAAGTCTACCGCGAGTGTACGGTGTACGCATATATCTTACAGAATCTAGCTCTTGGGAGAAATTCATGAATAAGTTTGAACTTGCTCTCCTTCTTCTACTCCGTCTCTTCCTCTCCCCATTTCTCTTTTCCAGATTCTTGATTGCTCTTGAATCTTGACTCTACATTTGAAATGCTGTGGAAGATTTAACAAACTTGAGCGCAGATTTGTTACTTCTCCACGCTCTACATGCACTCTGTATTCTACATTTTACATAGTATGTAGTATGTAGTAAGTGGAATGAATAAAATCTATAGCATACGAAAAAAGTCAACAGGAAGAAAAAAGTGTGATAGCTGAAAAAAGTTGCAATTTTGTTAGCTACTTTAACTTGATTTTACTACACTCAAAACTCAAAATTAATGCATGTTTTAAGAATAAAATTTTATTACGTCTTCAGCCATTCTCATTCTAATTCTCGTTCAATAGTAAATGTTTGATGTAGATCTTGTATGTAGTGAAAATCAAGTTCCAAGTAGCAAACTAAGAGGAAAGAGCTTGTTATCCGAAAACAGAGAACTTGTAAAAAAAATTAGCTCAAAGCATATTCTACTGTGATGTGAATTACATAAAGAACCTGGAACTTGGATTTGTAATCAATCATCTGTTTTTTGACTACACAATTTTTCTTTTTTCAAGAGTTTCAGTTCTTTAGCTGAAGCTGAGCTGGAATTTAGGTCTTGGGATGCTCTGGATGCTTCAATGTGTCAATGTCAACCGAAAAAAGTCATAGTGACTGGAAGTTCTCTCTTGTCTCTGTCTCTCACCCACTCTCACCCTCTCGTGTGCTTGTTAACTAATTAGGTCAGTTTTTGAATGAAGCAAGTTGCCTCTTCTTTGAATCCGATCCAATCCAATCCAATTCAAGCATCGATGATCGGTAGATGTACAATGTACATTGTACAAGCGAATTTAGACTGGAGAGTAGAGTAAGGCCGAGGGGACGAATGATTTAAAGTCCTCAGAGAGCAGAGGGTTATAGTTTGAGTCCACAAAGACTTGCATAATACCACTGGGAAATTTGAAATTTTTTTTACAAAGAACCAAAATAACTTTTCTTATAAATGTAAAGATTGGAGATTGGAAAGCTGGGGAAAGTTCTTAAGCTAGACTGCTACATGTAAAAATATTTGAAAAATCACTGTAAAGGGATTGCATTGTATTTTGTCTTTTCTCACTGTTGACTATGCAATCGTGTTGTAGATTGATGTATTTTTGATCTGACCCCATATTATGTATCCTCTGACTTTCTTTTTTACATACACTGGCACTGGTTGCACAAAAGTAGGCAGTAATGCCTGTAACATATTATGGTATAATAGATAATATCAAGTACAGATAAAATTAAGACTGGTAGGATTAACTGGTATCACTCTATAAAGTATTTGTAGACTGAGGAAATGTTTCGTAGGCTTTTTTGTTCAAAAAAAAAACTTACAGGATGACAAGTATAGGCAAAAAAGTGAAAATGAACCAGGGGTCAGAGTCGTTGAGAATTTATGCCAAGGTCTCTCTCTCGCTCGCTCTCTCTTTGTATTTTTCTCTGTGTTGCTCTGCTCTGCTGTGGTTTGGTTTGGTTTTGTTGAGGAGAAAGTACAGCATAGTTTCTCTTTGGTCGTCTTCGTTTTTGAAAGCGTTATATAATAAATAATAATAATACTGCACGTAAAAGGGTATACTGAACGTAACAACAGCATACAGCGTACAGTGCACAAAGTACAGCATAGAAAATGAGGTCTGACTTGCATCTTACATTAGGATCACCACTATCATCATCATCAGCACCATCATCATTATCACGAGTCACGATCAATCATCTCTGATCACATTCGATACCAGTGCAGTGGTCTCACATTACACCTTCATCATTTCCCATCACTATCCACTATCCACAATAGCCAACATCTTTATCATGATCATCATCACCATGACTACTATAAAATCCTGCATTGGTTGAAACCTGATACAGTTTCATGTGTGCTCAGTATGCACTCCTATCAGAATGTGCATTTCTTGATCCCTATCTTTAAACATTCCCAAGTCCAAGTCCAACCCCAATCCAATATTCTGCCAGAGGAATAAAAATCAATAAAATTCTCATGAATTTCATCGTCTGGTTATTTAAATACTTGATACTAGTATTTTTACAGCGTACATGTCGTGTACCATGTGCAAATATTGTGATCGTAAAGCTAAATTTATGTTTAGTATCTAGTATTTTTGACCAACGACCAACGGGTTTCAAATGCCAAATGCCCCTTACTTTTTTATAGCCATTGTAAAAATTTTATGTAAAGATGCAGTATGGAGTTTAGAGTATACAATATGGATAATTGAATTCATTTCTCAAGGTTAAAATTCCAGTATAAAAAAAGAGAGAGAAAAACCTTTGTCCAGAATCCAGAATCCAGAACTAAAACAGGACATAAATATAAATATATCTCACTTTTAAGTCTTATCTACAGCTATAGTAAATTAAAGTAAAGTATAGCTCGGTTTGCAGTTTGCATTTCCCATTTCCCATTTCACATTTCACCCACTCTTTTACTCATAATGTTGGATTGTTGTATGTTGTATGTATGGTTTTTTATTTGAGGGAGTGGGTGCAACAAAAAGACAGCGAAGAAAAACAAGTCAGGCCGATTTCAGAGCCAAGCTCCAAGTCATCATTTGATAACCATTTTTATCACCACAGATCAAATGTCTGCACTTTTGTTACGTAGGGACTAGCGAACTTACATAGAGATCAGATATTTGTCTTTTTGGTCATGTGTTTTTGGTGTGAATTTCTCTAAAATTTTATTGTGCATTCTCAATTCTCGTTTTGTCATTATTTTGTATTATATTGTACTGACAGTTATATCATGTTGTTTGTGGTGCCTTTTCACTTAGGGTTTTAACATGTGGTGTATGGTGTTTGATATAGGTTTTGCAGCACGTGAGCCTTCAAACTCCAAACTCCCTAAGCAGAGTCAGTTTAACACGTTTTACACATGCAGTGTATAAAGAATTTTATGTGCAGCACATAAATAATAAAAAGTAAAATCCGCCAGTGACTACTAAGCAAGGAGCATTGGGCATTGAGCATTGAGCATTGAACGTATACATACAGAGCTGGTCCGATTCCCGATTCAGATCGCAACCCGACCCCATAATCTACCATCTAAAATCTATAATAATGCTGATGTATAGCATTACAAAGCATATATATATATATATATAATATTATATAATACATAATATTTGTCTCCAAAACTAGAACAAGTATAAAAAATGAAAAGTGCATACAGTACGAAATACAAAAGAAAGATTGAAAAAATATCACAGATACAATACTTTTATCCCAATTTACCAAGGTCCAAGGTCATGAAGATTTCATTGGAATATTACTTGTCAATATGTAATTTATGTAAGAATCTCATAATATATAACTTTGAGGTCATCACTATAGGCTATAGACTATAGATTATAGATGGTTTGTCAAACAAGGACAATATTGTATATAGTGACTTTTGTTTTGTGCTTTGAGCTCCATTTCATTGTGAATTTGATTCACAATTCTTGTATCGGCATTGGGATTTAGAATTGCGTCCTTTTTCTACCATGATCATATTATTTTATGTCTGTCCCTTACAGTTTACAAGATAATACGCAACTGACAATTGAATTGATCTTGACATGTCATGTACGTTGTACATGTGGGCAGCAGGTATCTAGGGCAGTAGACTAAAAAAATATTGAAAGGGAAATTTTATAGGAAAACATGCTCGTAAAAAAACTCACAGAATGAAATGTCACACACGAAACATGTACCAGCAAACTTTCAATTTTTTGCTTCGGTTAAAAACACGTACCGGTACTTGGTTTGGTTTGTTTGTTGAAAAGTCATGAAAAAACCGAAACCAAAACAAAAAAACCAGACCAGAGGATGGTCGGCTGAAAGTAAAAGTGACAAGTGACATTTTGCGAACCGTCGTAGTGACAAATCTAAAGTTCAAATGTGAAAGAATCATATTGAGTCGAGAGTCGAGACTTTACGGCTTGAAGCCATGTGGATGTGTGCTAGTTTTAAAATTTGAATTTTCATTTCATTTAATCTACCCAAACTTGCTATGGAATCTCTAAAATTCATTACTGTATAAAAAGCTTATATTATTTTTATTGCGCAACGTCCAATGTGGTTATGCCGTTTTACACCAGTTTACAGTTTACAAGCACCATATTATCATGCACACAGAGTTTTTACAAAATAAAAACGTGTGTACAGAGATTAAAGCCATTTTCGAGGCGTATTTAGAGAGAATGGAGAATGGAGACAATCTGATTTTATATCTGATGGTGATGTAGAGTCATTACAAATTTTAATGTTGATGCTCAAGTGCTCAAGTGCTCAAGTTGAATCTGATGTTGACTATTTGACTGTTGATTGTTGAAGAAAAATAATTTTGAATTCATTCAGTCTCTATTTGTTTTCTCTGTCTGTTTTTTTCCATTTTATCTACAATCTACAGCATTTTACTTTCATCTTTTTTCTATACCTTCCCCCGCCTTTCTTTCCTTCTTGCCTTTTTTCTCTTGTTTGATCTTTGCATTGCCTAGTTTCTTTATACGATTAAGCCATTCTTCATCATACGTACAGGAGTCACATGTACAGTGCACAGACTTATATTTTGTAGTACATAGTAGTATGAAGGGCCATGTACTCTGGTCTGTGTGTACAAAGTAAAAAGGGAACATTTACAAAAAATTTCATGCTTATATAACCAAGTAGAACGACTTTACAATGCATGCATTAAAGTGATGAGATCAGTCGACACAAACTTTACTCACGGCCTTTATTTAGACTCAAATACAACCAACATCCAACCCACCAAACAAAACCAAAGGCACTACCCATTTACACGTGTGTACATGTTCTCTCATCATCGAAGAGCATAATTGTTCTCTAGATTCTAGATTCTTGACTTGAAATTACGGCTTTTATCAAAACTCAGCATGAGGTCGGCTTTCTCTTCCTCATTTTCTCCTACGACTTGAGCTTCCACTTTTACTTCTAGTTTTACATATGTATACACAGTATTTCTATCCACATATATAGAACAAAAATGACTATACATCCGTATGATATTTAGTTATGTATGTATTATATTATGAACCACAACCCAGTAATCAAGAATCAAGAATATAGACGCTGAAGAAGAAATGAGTTGATTGGGCGTCCATGAAGATCTTACAGAGAGAAAAGACAAGGAAAGAAAGAAAAGGAGGAAAGACAGAAGAGAGGAAGTACTCGGTGCTCGCTGTGCTGGAATCTATATGTATACATGTAGATGGGAGATGTGTAATGCTGAGTGTATATTCGTATTCGTATTCGTATAGATGAACTTTCTGGGTCAAGTAGAACTATGAATCCAAGAGTAATGCTTTCCACGTTCTTTCCATATGTTAGTTCTGCCGTCTCTCATTTTAGTCATCATTCCTCATGTTTTCTCTCCCTATTTTTCTTCCATTTCTACTTCCTAGTTTTGGAATTCCATTCACCAGTCATTCTTCTGATTATATCGAGTATGGAGTATGGACCATGGTATTTTTTCAATAGTTTTTGGTTCAACTCACAACTCACAGTCAGTCATCACCAGACACCAGACACCAGATACCAGACGCATAAGACACAATACAGTAGACCAAAAACTCTGGATATGGAAAACTGAAGAAATTTCTTGAGTATCCTTATACTTTTAGATCTGATATAAGATATAAGGCTTTTAGGCATTGTCATCTTCCTCATTGTGCACTTCATTCAATATGTACTCACTGCTCTAATCTTGGTGTGCCTGGAGTTTAGAGTTTGGAGTTTGCAGATTGGAAATCTTTTCTTTCCTACCCTGTCGTGTCGTGACTTGTTTTCCACATCCCATCATCATCATTTCTCATTTCTCATTACGCCATTCCCAAAGACAAATAATCAATGTTAAATCGTGCATAAAATTTCATGCCGGAAATAATGAATGGATGATCAATAAAATTACACTTTTACCCTCCAAATATGTAGATTGTAGATCGTAGATTGCTTCACAGCTTTTCCACGTATTTTGTCTGCCCGTCTACATCCTACATCCGCGTTTTTGTTTTTTTAGTCTGTAAATTGTTCTATTTTTAAGAGACTCAACGCTGTACTTTGTACCTGTTACCTTAACGGATGTTGAATAATTTGAGAACAAAAACATGGAATTTCCTAACAAAATTAATACTATGAATCCAAAAATTTGATCATAAATTACTTTCTACTAGAGTAACACAATCAAGCACAATAATTATTTTTTTCGGAATTCAGTATTTGGAATACCAAAAGAAGAAATTGCCAATAATTTGATCCCCAAAAATATAAATTTGGGCGAAACAAAAAAATACACATTTAGTTGACAACTACAATGCAGCCTAATTTTATATAGTTTTTAATGAATTTTGCATCTGACGTCAAGAATTTATACAGAAAAAGAATTAAGGGCTTGTGTTTCCAGGATATTTTTAACAATATTGAAAGAGCATTGATCAACTCTTGACTTCTGACTCAATAAAAAATAGCAAATGCATTTTTAGCAAACACATTTTTGGCTGCCTTTGAATCATCGTCAAAGATTCACGTCATTTGCATTTTGCGCACTTTGAGCACATTTGGATATGGACGACCTATTTTACATTTTGTTCCTCATTCTTCATCAATAAATATGGTCTCGTGTATAGGTACACATTTCACATGTTTATACATGTATGTCCGGAATTTGCTTAGAGTCTGCTCTGTTTTTGAGTTCCGATCCATATAATCTTTATTTATATTTAATGATGCAATTACTCGTTGATCCTTTGACATTTATTTACACTGTTTTCAATATTTTTCAATACTACTCTAAACTCTAATATATTTGCTCATTATGTTCCTATCATATAATATAATATCATAGATCCTAGCTCCCAATTCTTTGAACTCTTCACCTTACTGAAAATCGAAGCGCTTTTCCGTTTTCCGGGGAAATGGAACAATCATATGCATCCTCATTCCAATCACCAGACCACAGCAGAATGAGAATGAAGCTGGTATAGGAAAAAGAATAGTAGGATACGACTTGAATTCGTAAAAATGGGTCACTTTATAAGAGGGTCTAGAAAATGTCAATAATGTATGCATTTAGGTCTTTGGTCTGCCAAAGGGGGGTGGGCGACCAACGATTTAATGTATGGTAATTTTTTGCAGTTGATTTGGAGGTAGGTAGTCTATTGTATAATTTGCATAGTTATGTGTGCACGCACATTGAAGATCAAAAACACGCATCTTTTGGCACTGGACCATTTTTGGCTTTTTGTTATTCAAAAAGAAGTTGCGTTTCATTTTCACATTGTCAGGTTATAAAATGTGCATTAAAATGTAAAACTGTAGAGTAAAGGAATGCGTCCTTAAAAATTTCAATGGCATGCGTTCAAGTTTGACTTCATTTGTAATGAAATCCTCCAGCGTATAAAAACCCTAAAAAGCTTCTGAACCTTAAAACTCCCTGTATTCTACGTATGATATGATAACAATAATGATTGCGGAATCCTAGACAAGCAAAACCAAGTACTTGTATGGCTAATGAGAATCTGGTAATTCCGGGCTAATTTTGCTAATGTTTTTTTTTTTTCAAAAAAAAAGTACCGATATAATGATGCGAAACACAACTACTGTTGCTGAATTAAGAGAATACCAAAAACTGTAAAATGGACAAACTTTTTTTTTCTTCTTTTTAAGCGGGAAATAATTCTGTACTATAAAAAACATCTCACCAAGTTTTTAAAATATTGATATAATAATATTATGCTTCTTGGTTTTACATATCGAGCATTGAGCAGTTCGTTGTCATCGTCCATGTTATAAAATGCATAGAAACATAAATAAACTGTGCTTTATGACAATAATATATTAGCGTAACATTGCGCGGAAGATTTCTATAGTCTATACATTCATAAGATTCACACAACTTAAATTGTGCACAAAATATAGTAAGTAACTGGAATTCCAAAGTAACATACTATATCCAGTTGCAATCCTATAATATATTATGCTTACATGGAAAGTAGAAACATCTAATATTGGGTGCTGAAAAGAAAGTAGGAGAAAGGAAATTGAAGCAGTATAATTTAATTGTCACATTTTATGATTTTACCAAGTAAATAATGGTTTATTTAATGACTTTCTGGATCATAGCATTAAGTAGCCCCATAATACATGCAATATTAATATACTAAAGGATCACTCCTGCTAAATATTATTATTATTATTATTACTATCATTCATACTGCCAGTATAAATATGTATTGTACATGGTAAATACTAAATACACACATTAAACATACCTATCGAGGCTTATCAATGCGAAAAGGCCATGCTGCATGTTATAGACATGAGACATTTCCCTTTCGCATAGATAAGCCTCACTATGTAGAAAAAGGTAAGTAGGAAGAAAATACACACAAACTTCAACCACCTGGTTGGCTTACCGCAGAAATAGTACATAAAATTGTATAAACATTTGACTCCCATAAAATAAACAAAATAAACTCTAGTATTTCACTACAAGTAATAAAATTCCGACTTAATGGTGTTTTCTTTTTTCATGGTTTCTCATTCGGCCAAATACCAAATAAGCATATCACTTTCACTATTCATTACCCACGAGTTTATAGTTTATACCTTGTGTGGTAGAAATTAAATTATAAATAGATCAAAAGATGTGGAATGATTCTTATTTATACACATATAACATATAAATATAGGCACATGTCAAGTAGGAATAAACTAATAAAAAAAACTACAGATATGTATTTGCATTCATGTCTGGAATCTTGAATGTCAAAATTACAATTGGATTAGCAATCATCAACCATCAAGGAAAAGAGAAATTAAACTACTGGAATTTCCTCATGATAAACATAGAACATAACACAATACATGGAACGTTTTTTTCTGGAACACGATATTTACAAGGAACCGAATAGAAGAAGAAATTCCGCCACACTTTTGTGGATTTTCCTTCAAAGTAAACTAAAATAACTTAGAAAACCACAGGGTAAAACTGATGCATTGAGTCCTGAGCCATTAAAAACTAAATATTAAATGCACAACTCTATACAAAGACTAATGTTCCCCCAACAAAATTATTCAGTCTTCATTTGCCTACTATTGGTAAATTGTGTGAATAATGAAAATAAAATGAAGCAAAATCATGGGAACTGACATACTTTCAAGTGCCTTGGAATTTTATATGAGATGATGGGAAACTCGAGGCTCGAGCCGCGAGAGAAAAAAAATTCAAGTTACAAAACTCAACACCTGTGTATAAAATATGAAATAGAAAAAGAGAGACGTAAATAATTTACAGAAACAACAATAAAAAAGTTAACGTCATTGTAATTCCAGTGAATAGTGAATTGTAGATTAGATAAAAATAGTTTAGAGTCTTTAAAAAAGTGAATACACATTACAAATTGTAAACAATCCAACTTGTCAGTGTGTGCATACTTTAATTAGCATAAATAATAAATCGCATAATAGGAAATATTTCCCTGCTTTAAACTCACTTAGATAAGATTTGACATTGAAACGGGAAAAATAATAACAAATACGTTAATACTGATAAAACAGGAGGGTTTTCATCGTCATTAGGAATATCAAATAACGACAACAAAACATTAACTTAATAATAATTCAAGTTACTCTTATTGATACATTTAACACTACTTACTACTTCATAATATAAACTTGTTATAGATTATAAATACATAGTACATACACATTTAAAAAGCTTTACTTATTCACTATTTACCTCTCTAGTCTCTAGTCATACGCACTTAATTCACATAAACACTGATTGCTTATTAAGTAGATAATTGTCAAATTGCGTAACACACTTAGTTTTTTGTTTTTTCAATTGTGATTTTTGAAGCTAAGTAACTAATCGCTCCTCGTTCGTATAAACCGCACGATAGGTATTATGCATCAATTCATTGTGTTGAATTGACAATAATTTAACCCAATTAAATAGTCTAGTGCAAAGTGCATATTATGACACTTTGTTTGATAAAAACTGCGGTTAGTGGTGATGAATGAATAATTATTAACTTTCAACATTATTTACAAAATTCTACTGTATTTTTCCAGGTTTATGGTTTATGCGTTTTAAATTATATTTTTGTAGCATATTAAATAGTGTATTTAGTATTTAGACATTCAAAATAAACGCATACAAAGATTAAGACTGGTACAGATTAATATTATCTTAATTAAGAGCTAGATTTAAATAGTATAAATACGCCATTAGCGTACCTATTGACTGTTTACTGTTGACTGTAGTTTATGAAATCACACCTGTCAATTTTTTTTTACATACAATTGTTACAGTTGTGAATACACATGTGACTTCTATTGTGATTTGTGAACCAAATTTACCTATAACCTGTAATTTAAGCATTGTATTCTTCTAAATACATATTATTATAAGTATACATACATTTTATCCAACAATAGCCTTTGATACAAAAATCAAAAATATACAAAAGAGTTTATAAAGAGTGATCTCACCGGATACCGGACGTACAAGCACATACACGTACACACAATACATAATTGAAATGTTGTCAACAAAAGCCATTTCATTTGGAGCTGCTATCATTTTGACTATCATTTTGACAAAATTGGGAACTGTCAAAAGTTATGCACTCAGTTATGCAGACCCATGGACCGAGGATAATCAACTGTCAGGAGCACGCGACTCTTTATCAAACAATAACAATGTACCAAAGGACATACCGCTTGGACTAATGAAGTACGTAATTATAATAATTGCTACTATTATGATTATAATTTATGGTAATATTAAGATACACTCTATGTCTGCTTCCATGTTTAATTAATATTTTGATTCTATACATTGTACATTGTAATACATTTGTTGTGTACTAGATACTAGACAATGTGTTAAATTTAGTCATAACTAAATACTTGTGTCTTTCTGTGCGCTGTACAGTTTACATGTGTGGTCAAATCTTTTTTCCTTCAGACATAATATTATGAGAAATTAGTAAATTTTACGTGACAGGAAGGAGACAATATGCTGACATGCACATTCTGTCTGCTTGCAGATCGATAGTTTCTATCTCTATAATATTATGTCAAATTTAAATTTTGCTTGATTTAAAAAAAATAGTTGTAGCACAGTATTGGATAAAATTATCATATAAAACTAGTGATGTTATTCTGCTACTCAATAAAATGTTAGTCAACTTAAGTATGAAGTAGCCAGCAAGTTTTGTAACATTTCCTGGTTATAGAATTATAAAATACGACTAGAGCTCTAAAAAAATTTCCTTAATGCAATTGCAAAATACTTCATCCGTGTGGTTTTACAATACCATTATAATCTTAAAGCCTGAAGGATGTATCATTGTGTGTCGTATCCAGAAGAGTTGTCTGCATAATTGCTATAATAATAATAATAATGAAATGAAGCGTCCTAATTCTATGTTTTACTTGTTATTGTAATCCAAAGGGAGCTATATTTTTTATTTAAATTTTAATATTTTACCGTTGAAGGACGTACTACATACGACGTACAAGATGCAAGAAGAACAAGTTGTAGTATGTTCCTAAAAATACAAGAGGGAATAATAGCAGACAACACAGATTGGAGAGATTTTATCTAAATGGTATCTGTCTGTGAGGATTCGAGGTTCTTGTATAAATTCTGTCCCATTATAGTTGTTGTTTTGTGTATGAATACGAGTTGTAATTACTTCAAGGTTATATCCATGAAGATCCTGAATTTTGATTCTTTCACACGTGACACATAAAAAGGTATAATTAAAGGCACAAAATTCATATAATAATATTTCGCTATTCTTGTACATAAGTAAACTCCATTCGTTAGAACTACAGAGGAGAAAACCAATTTTAATGAAAGTATAATAATCACAGATATACATATATTATGCTCATTACTTTTGACTTTTCCATCCCATATTTGTACAAAAAATTACGTGCAACAAAGTGTACATTTTTATAGGAAGGGGAACAATACCCTAGTTTTATGTATACCTAGGCCTTGTGATATATTTCAAAGATATAATTAAACTGCAAAATTCAACACAAACAAACATTGAAAGAAATGGTTTATCTTTAAAAATCAGCTAATCACCTGAGCTGACTATATAATGATGAATTATGAAGTAATATCTAGTCAGCAAAACATATATGTAAAATGCACTAAATTTGTATAGTATTAAGTTAACAGCCTTACATAGTTTTGAATTTGGAGCAGAATTTTTCATACAGTACTTATTTTGTCTTCTTTCTTTAACAGTTTGTTTCAACAATTACCTAAAGCTTCCAGTGCTAATGAAAAAAGTTCTTCCACGTCTGAAGGAAAACACCGAAAAAAGGGATCACTTGGACATGATGAATTCGGACGAGTTCAAATGGGCGTTCCCACGAATCACTGTGATGATGGCAAAGTAAGTTTTATAACCGGTAGTTATATAATATTCCTTTTAAATTAGAAGCTAAATGTAATAATACATAATATCTACCGTTAGAAAAACTTTTCTACTTGTTTAAAATAGTCTACAGATGTGATATAACGATAAAACTTTTTTTTCCAATTAGGGACAAGTCACTTGAGATCTCATTTTCAGAAGGCTTCATGCAATTTCCATTGTAAAGTTCTATCTAGAGCTCTTATTTGCTCAATTTAATAATATCATTAGATTATGATGAGATCATGAGAACCTCCTGAAGCTATTGGCTTCATAGAACATACACATGCATAAATATAAAGTACATTAATGTGTACAGTGCACACACGTATTTATTTTGTAATTTCAAAAATATATGTAAATCTACAACAACTATAAAATTGGTAGCTTATCACGTTTTCAGGATGCAAATCCGTATTTGCGTCATTCTAACTACACTGTAGAGAAAAAATTGGAAAAGGCAAAACATTGTCAGTTAGTTCTTAAAGAAACCTAATTTAAAAGTATTGAAAGTAGCAAAGGCAACACAACGTTCTTAACCATGCATTTTCCAGAATGTAATGCAAATCTATTAATAGTTAATGCAATACAACATAATATAGAGAATAGAAAACTCTCTATCGCTTTTGAGAATACATTTTAAATTTTTAAAAACGCATAAACCTCTCAGTTTCATCCATGTTCCATGTCACGTCAATGTCTAAACTATATTATTTGGGAAAATGACTGCAATATACATTAAAAATGGTTTTATTCTAGAATTCTCTGAATTTAGCGAGTCGCTTGAGGCTGGATGTTGAATGTTGGATGTAGACACTAGGCACACATGGGTATTCAGCATTCAGTATTTACCATGAGCAATGGAAATAAAGGCACTCTGTAGGTCACAATGAAACAATGCTAATAATTATTACAAAATGCACATGTAAATTGGATAAAATTCATAGCTTTGCTTCAAATACCCAGAACGCTAAAGGTACTATATAAATTTAAAATGAAAGAACATGAGCTTTTATTCATGATTTACATAGAAGCACATACTATAATATAGCGTTGTTACATTATTGAGCAAAGGTTAGTGGTGCAGAAGTTAGACGGACAAGGACCAGGAGAGCCAGAGAAAGCATTTGTGAACATCTAAACCTATATATGTGGATTGTTATATGAATGTAAAATAGGAACGTCTCTCTTTTCACTGTCTCCTAAATTCATTAGAGTCTCCAATGACTAGGAATTTTTCAAGGTCTCATAAATTTTAAATTTGAGAATGAAACGCATCCTGAAAACCTTTTTATCTAGGAGTAGAATATACAAACAATAATATAATATACCTACTACCTACTACATGTGCCTAGTGCCTAATCATTGAGAATGCAAAGTGAGTGCCTCTGTCACTAAATATAACATAATATTATGTAAATTCAAGTTCATAGTTGAAACCAACGTAAATAATTTAATGTTGCCAGTTGCCAAACTGTTTTAAGTTTTCACAGAACAGGATAGATCATATGCAGAAGAATTTGTGTTTAAATTAGGATTTTATAGTATACGATTATTTTCAATTATATTGTATGTGGTATGTGCTATGTAAAGAGACAAGAGACATTATCAATGATGTTTCAAAGAGAGAGAAATTTCATGTAAAATGGGACTGGAAAATATAAGACGAATTAAGTATCCGTATATAATTCGAATGTTGAATTTGGTTGTGTACTTTTACATGACTTTTTAACAGGTCTGCCTAAAAGGTTTACAGTGTAAAAGTTTGTGATGGAACAAATGACATACTTGGAATAAACTAGATCCTTTTGAGATGTTAAATTTTAAATTATTAATGTGTTGAAAAAACTTCCCAGTGGTTCTTTCCATCATCTTTCATGTTTTTCTTTTTTCCACGGGACAGAAAACCTCTTTTTTTCTCTATAAAATAAGTTAACCCCGCGTTGTGTACATTGTGCATAGCTTTAGTTCATTTCATTATGACGACATTTGCGTTTGAGAAGCAAGAAATACAAATATTTTACATTTGATTGTGTACATTGGACATGATTCATACGTGATTCCAATAAGTCAAATGATGCCCATTGACGGAGAGTGTAAATTGTTATGATAAAAAAGTATTTTAATTGACTTTTATTTAATGCCCTTCATTTTTTTGTATTCTAGACCAATTTAACAATGGACTGGGACTATTCTTCTTCGGACTACACATGTTTTCATCCAGAGTCTCCGTACCCTGTTGAAATATCTGTGGAACCTACACTCGAATGTGAAGTTCTTCCGGATTCATACAGAGTAATGTTTCTTCCGTAATTATTTGTATGTATCATGCATCATCATATGTTCAAGTTTTTGATAACGTGCAAACAATGGCATTCAGTGAATCACTTGCGTGTATATTGTATCTTTTTTATTCCATTACATTCAATTTACTTGCTTTACAAGTCTCGGAGAAAGTGGAAGTATTCCTACAAAATGTATAATGTACATATATTTTAGCAAGCTGTATGTAATTATTTCCTCTGACGTCACATTATGACATGAAAAGGGTTCACGTGGCATAAATTTTAATCAAAGCCTTTGTTTTAAAAGTCCACTTTCATCATGAAACTTTTCCAGTTTCCAATTCTTGTCATACCTCTTGAAGCTAGAACAGCAGCAGTACAGGGTACAGATTGCTTTCTAGATCCTAGACGTCTATCATAATGGTTGCGAGAAGGATTTTGCTTGATAATTTTAAATAACTAGTCTATTTCGTAATGTCCAGGCCAACACCACAAGTTATGCTTTGAAATCTTAAACATGTACGATTCTAGGGTATGGAATCTGGAATCCCGTGTGGATTTAACATCAACTTAAGAATCTATAAGTTATTAGACTGTAGAAATCGTTCACCTTTTAAGTATGTATAATATGTTTCAAGAACTGACATGAATTGGAAATCACTCATTAACTTTTGCAGAAACCTCGTTTACTTTCAGGTACAAAGAAAAAGTTTGTTTCGTTTACACTGTGCACATATACATATGCAACATGCATATATGAAGGTGTTTGAAATACTGTTATGTAACAGTTTGTGTTTTGGAAAATTGATACTGATTTTCTCGTCCGTGGCTCTTATCACAATTTATGTACAATGTACCACGCATAATGTGTTTGGGCGTCCATGCGATTATTTTGCAAGAAACTGATGAATGATTCATCGTTCAATTTTCAGGAGAGATTGAGAGATGTGACAACTATAAATATAGTAGAAATGTACTAAAGACACTATAAACGTTATTTGTTATTTGTGTCTCCTTTCTACAAGATTTTATTCATCTATATTGAAAGGGAATGTACAGTGTACAAGCATTTACGAAGTGCTTCAAAATAATACAAGGTACAAGGAAAAAACTTGAGATGAGAAAAGAATTCATCAAGTAACTTTTTCCTCCTTAATTCTGAGTGACTGCTGAGTGAAGGTTTGTGAAAGGAAAGAACTGGACTGAAAATTTAATAAACGAGCATCCCATTCACCACTCATAATACATGATGAGGTTGGCTGCCTGCTGTATCTGTTTTCTGCTTATGTGTACGTGTGTATATGAGGCTTTTTATTTCAGACCTGTGGTTTTTGAAATAAGAAATTCACAAAATTATTTTGAGATTTGGAGGTGAAACTATAGACAATTCTGAGTAATTTGACCTATAGAACATCCCCCTATCACCTAAGGGTAACCCGCCAGGCGCAACTGAAA
>JAQGBH010004012.1:0-18127 GCA_034698265.1 Sminthurinus aureus | reverse complement strand
ATTTCAATATAATAGAATAAGCTCTCGTTTCTACTGGCTCGCTCCCTCCTTAGGTACTCCTGTACCCGTGTTTATTTCTAAGATGATATGCTTAATGTACAGAATATACATGATACAGTGTACAGAGTGGAATTTAAAAAGTTATAATACTGGACTCTGGTTCTGAGGCCTTGATAAACAATAATAGTGTATAGTAAATGAGAAAAAAAGAGTAAAGCCTAAAGACTAAAATTGACTTTAAAATGAGAGAGATAATATTCCTATACCTATATAATATACATATTGCGTACATGTCATATGTACTTATATGTGGAAATGTAGAAATATTATATGTACCGAATACAGAACTTGCCTGGACAGATGGATTTTGAGGCGTGTATGAGATTAGCAAAGTCATTTACGTGTTATTTTTTTCCTATCCTATCCTCGGCATCATTATTTTTCAATAACAAGAAAAGAAATGAAGAGGAAAAAAGAAGAACAAGTCAAAGTTGTTTGTGATTGGAGATTATTGGAGGATAGGGCTGTGGGATAGGGCTGATAAGAATAAGAAGAGAGAGAGAGAAAATCAGTAAATATACTCGTGTATGAATAAATAAGTATTAGACCATTTGGCAAATTAATACAAGATATTTCGCAATGTCGTTATCTCTCTCTCTGTTTCTTTCTCTCTCTTTTAAACAGAATGATGAAAGATTTCTTTACTATTCCACCAGCTACAGAAAATACAGATTACAGAGATGTAGATTATATATATTAGATACATGGGAGTTAGCAGTACTTTTATATAACAGTGCATACTATACACACACATAATACATATTCAATTTTTTTGCAATAACTGTTGAATTGCTGTTTCCTTGAAACATAATTATACTTTCATTGTGTATAATATATAACATATTACATATTTAATCCAGCTTTGGCCCATCTTTTTTAGATCAGAGGTTATGTACCTATCACCACATATTAGTTAATATACATACATCTTTTAATTTTCCATATTCCATACATTCCAACACTTTTTACCATTTGCCCATTTTATACATAAAATATTATTGACTTTCTTCTTCTCCCTTTTTTTCTCTCTTTCTTTCTCTCTGAACTAAAATTTACAGATTATTTTTATTCCATCTATTATCATTTTTATATATATTCTTTTTTTCATCTTGTTCATCTACTGACTTTTGTTTTTTTTAATGCTCTGGAAAATATTATGTCATGGCCTATATATGAAATATTAAATATATATTCAGAATCCAGAATGCAAAAAAATGCTACTTATTTATTTATCGATTCATTCATTGAACAGATTTATTTATTTATTGAGTATTATTATAGTGTTTTCCCATACTTTAGTTCTGGTTAAAATTCTGGTTAAAAGCTGAAAACTTGAGATTTTTCTGATGCAATCTGGACTGTTATGGAGTCAAGAGTTGACTGTTGAGTTGACATCGCCCTTCGCTATCGCTTTTTTCTGTTGTTGGTTGACTATTGAGTGTTGAACGTGAATGTTTAGGAAAATTTCCTTTTATATTTTTATAAATTTAAGATTCATCCTACTGTAACATACACAATAATAATAATAATTATTATTATTATTACGATGATTTACATTAGATTTTAAATTACGTAGTCTCTAGTCTCTCTTTTCTGTTCGTCCACATGAGTTATGACAAGTTGTTCTTCACAAAACAACTTGCACGTTTATATTTTATCCATACAAAATACAAAAGTCATCTTCAGTCAGTCGGCAATGATGATAGAGAGAGAAAAATGTACGAGAATTACATACTAGAGAGAGAGAGAGAGAGAGCGATAGATAGATGCAAGAAATAAAATCTTTACACAAGATTTTCATGACATCAAGGAAAACCAGTTAATACCAGTTGATAGTAAAGTTAGTTGTAATGTGTAATGATCAGATGAATTCAAAGTACTACAAGTAGAAGGTAGAAGTATATACTTAAGCATAATATTATAGAAGTGGAAGAAAATGAAGATGATAGTGAATAGTGATCGCGAAGAAGTAGTGTACAGTGTAGATGAGGGGTATCAAAAAAGCATGGGCATGCTTCTCGTCTTTCTGTATAATGTATAAAATAAAATATTATAGAAAAATATATCAATATAATATATTATTATATGATATGATTACATATTACATGTCTTTGTGTGTATATCTATTTAATGAAATGAAATGTGGAGGACTCTGCTCTGCTTCCTTCTCTTTCTCTCTCTCTCTCTCTCTCTCTGATGATATAGTCAATTCAATTTGTCTACAACAAACTGCTACTGATACTGATTCTCAGTCACACCATGTATACTGACTACTGACTAATGTCGTACAATATCAAAACACATACTATCTACATACTAATTAACTATATTAAATGATATATTATGTATTTGATGATATAGTCGAGTTCAATTTACTTTACTCTCATATATACTAAGTAGATTATGTATCATGTACAAGATACAAGAACAGAGAGAGATATACACTATACACATTACACATTATACATAGAAGAGAGAATACTTGTGACCACCTTTTGTCTTCTTTCCATCTCTCTATCGTTTTCTGTACTCTCCAGACCTCCGGTTAGTTAGTTAATGAGTTGTGGTTAGTTGATCTGTCTTCTTCTTCTTCTTCTCCTCCTCCTCCTCCTTCTTCTCCCAATAAGTCGTCTACTCTACTTTTTTCACTTGTTATTCGATTCAGTTAGATTTGAAAGCTTATGAGTTGACAGCCGATTTCTTTCTCATCAGTAACTGTAGTCATATTCGTCTCTAATTTCATAAAGGCATCGAAAAAAAATAGGAAAAAAATAGCAGAGGGAGAGAGTAGGAGAGACTCATTACACGTTTACACGTTATATAATTCAGAATTATTCATATTCCTCCTATATTTTTAATTCCCAATTTTTGTAACTTTAACTTGTTAGTTGTCCAGTACTCAATAGTACACATGGTACATAGATATATGTAGATAAGTAAAGTGAAAAGAGCAAGAAGTAGGACCAAAACCAATATCCATATCATCATCGTCATCATCATTATTAAATAGTGGATAGATAATACAACATTATATTAAATATATGTATATCTACACGAATTGATCACGTGGCGTCCACTAAAGTAGACATTTACTTACTCTCTTGTCGTCTATTAACTTGTACAGATACTAGTGATATTTTATTCAAGTGTTCCGTCTTGAAAACATCAATTAATATTCACATCATCAGTCATCAGTGCAGTATAGTAGCAGTATCAACTATCAACACAAATAAACTCCAAAATGGAACCAGCTGAAGTTCCAAGTGCTACTTCTTCCAAATCAACTTCCACATGTCCCGACCTCTCTAATTTAAAACTTTCATCCAATTCCGAAACGGACCTCCTTCCGGCCACAGACCCAGAATCGGGTATTACTCATAATTGTGGTGTTTTTGGATGTATTTCCAGTGGAGAATGGTAAATATTATTTAATTAAATTTTAAATTTGACCAAAAACATATTTATCAAAAAATATTATACTGTACAGACACGAGGAAAAATTTAGTACAATTATTCCCAATTTCCAGTTTTTCACTTATAAAAATTTAACCTATAAACTGAAAATATAGACTAGCGAAAAAATCTGCAAAAAATATTAAATTGTTGAAATTGAAATTTTTCTGTAGGCCTACACAAATCGATGTCGCTCAAATCATCTGTCTAGGACTCGTCGCTCTACAACACAGGTTTGTTTTTTTTAAACATTATTTATTTTTTCATGTTAAATATTTTAATTATTTATAGTGACTTCTTGTGTCGATATATCTATCTGTCTCGTTGAAACAAAAAATGTGGCATTTCTTTAAATTAATCTCAAATCTCAAAAGTGAAAGATTAAAGTTCAAGTATAAGAGTATACTCTATACTTTCGACATGCTTTGAACTTTGAAAGGTTTTATAATATTATCTAGATTCTAGAATCTGGAATCATGTTATGAAAGTTTAAAACAGTGTGTTATGTAATCATGAATCATGAAACTTGGACGTTAGACACTTGCTTTAAACAAGACAAATTGATAGGCAGTATCGCCACAAAGTAGCTCTCGACTAATAATTAATGATGTAGTTATGATGTGTATAAATGAATTGAAATGAATGAGAATGAGTTAGAAAATCTCAAGGTAAAGTCAATTTTTGATATCTACAGTGTAGAATGTAGAAGTGTGCGTTGCTTGTGCTGTTGTTGTATAATATATCTAACAACGTATGCGTGTTATGTTTTTTTTTCATCTCCACTTCTACATATTATATATGATGCTTCTTGATCTTCTTTTGGCTGAAAACGACGTACATTGATGATCATGATGATGATGACGACGATGATGATCATGTAGAGGCCAGGAGTCAGCCGGAATAGTCACTTCAAAAGGCGAAGACACCAAGCGATTTTCTATGCATAAAGGCAAGTGTTGTTGTTATTCACCAAAGTCATACATGTAAAATGTGTACATTTTTAAAGATAGGTGGATATGTTATGTAGCCGCTATACAATGTATGATGAAGATTGTAAATTGTAAATGTGCAAATTGTACAAGTGTCGTATGTCGTGTACTGACATTGATGTTATTTTCATCTTTCTTATAGGAATGGGACTCGTCTCACATGTCTTTGATGACCATGCAATGAAAAAGATTAAAGGAAATCTTGGAATTGGTCACACTCGATATTCCACAACTGCGGAATCAGAAGCCTTAAACTGTCAACCTTTTGTAGTTCATACACAACATGGTGCTCTGGCCGTAGCACACAATGGAGAACTTGTCAATGCAGAGTCCCTTAGAAAAAAAGTAATGATTTAATTAACTATACTGATTCAATTTAACGTAATACGCTTATATTGTATACACAATACATTATACATGATATAGGATGTAGGGCATTAAAATAGATTTCAAAAGATTTGAATTGTAATTCTAATAAATGACCTTCATCTTTTATATATACAGAAGATTAACAGAGTACAGTTTTTAGTTTTCTATAACATATCAAAAAAACAGATCAATTAAACAGATATGTACTGTCTATTGTATATGATAGCTTATGTAACCACTATAATTTAATATTTAATATGGTTGCTAATTTTTAACAACTAGGTTTTAGATCGTGGACTCGGATTATCGACCATGTCAGATTCTGAGCTGATTACACAAGCACTCTGTTTGAACCCTCCAGAAGGTGAAACAGAAGGAGTACCAAATTGGCCAGCGAGAATCAAACACGTTAGAAAAAAAAACATTCTTTTGATGAATCATATGTTTTTTAAACATCTTTTGCTAGTTTATTTCTTTTCTAACATGTAATATGTAATATCGCAATTTTTAATTAAATATTGAATGTGTTTAAATTTGCAATTTCCAGGTAATGAAACTAAGTCCCTTGTCATATTCTCTCGTCCTATTGTACAGGGATAGAATCTACGGAGGTACTTAATAATTGTTACATAATTTACATAATGTACGCATGTACACTTTACACATGCATTTTAAATAAAAAGATGCAAATACATATGTACATGTACTATCTTTTCATTGTTATCTTCAATCTTCAAAGTCGATTTACTTTGTATATATACACATTTACAGTAAGAGATCCCTACGGAAATCGTCCACTTTGCTTGGGTAAATTAGAACCAGTCATGAAAAGGAATCACATACTTGAATCAAAGATTGATGATCAGACTGAGGGGTGGGTGATTTCCTCTGAATCCTCTGGTTTTCTTGCCATCGGAGCTCGATACATGAGAGAAGTGGAACCTGGAGAAATTGTTGAGCTTACTAAACATGGAGTAAAAAGCATAGGAATTGTGGAACGACCTGATGACAAACTACCAGCATTTTGCATATTTGAATATGTGTATTTTGCTAGACCAGATTCCATTTTTGAGGGTGAGTTGATAACCTCTCCCAATATTCTGTATTCATTTTGTCTTGTGCGAATAAAGGGGCTAGTGTATGAAAGTGGTTATGATACATATAATATGTACATTAGTACATAGTAATTTTGTATGTGAGTGAAAGTCAAACAATGAGGGAAAAAAAGAGAAAGAAAGCGAAAGTCATAAAAGTCAACTATCAACAATTCAAAGCAAAAAAATGCAACTAGGCCATTTTTTATCCAGGCCAGGTCGTCTACACCGTGAGGATGCAATGCGGAAAAGAACTTGCAAAAGAAGCCCCCTGTGATGCGGACATTGTTTCTTCCGTTCCAGAATCAGGAACAGCAGCCGCTCATGGATACAGGTAAATAAAATAATATCCATGTAACATCTACATTGAATTAAAAAAATAATAATTGGATTTTGTAAATTTTATTCATATTTTATCCTATATGTATGTACACTTTTCTTCTTTAAAATTTCTAAAAATTAACCTATATTATGCATAATATTATATGAAAATTTCAGTCGACAGTCAGGTATACCATTTGCTGAGGTCCTGTGCAAGAATCGATATGTTGGTCGTACATTTATTCAACCATCAACCAGACTGCGACAACTTGGAGTTGCTAAAAAATTCGGAGCACTTCTTGATAATGTATATGGAAAGAAAATTGTACTTATTGATGATTCAATCGTTCGGGGGAATACTATTGGGCCTATTATTAAACTTTTAAGGGGTGCAGGAGCAAAAGAGGTAAATTTTTTCATGCTCATACAAAAGTACTGCAAAAAAATACATGCACATATTCAAAATATTACAATGTTATGAATGTAAGACCATTAATCATAATAATTGTTCACTGAAATGAATTTCTCTTCAAACCATAGGTACATATTCGAGTGGCTTCTCCTCCCATCAAATACCCTTGTTATATGGGTATTAATATTCCAACTAGAGAAGAATTAATTGCAAATAAATTAGATGCTCCTCGATTGGCGGAAGCAGTCGGTATGAAAAAAGTTCAGCATAATAGAAAACTTTATTTTGTAAACATCTATTGTCAAAACTTTTAAAACTAATGTTTTCGTTTAATGTTGTTATTATCATTATAGGAGCTGATAGTTTGGTATATCTATCCATTGGAGGACTCCACTCAGCGGTAACATATGGCATACGAGAAAAAAATCCAAAGAAGATTGGTCATTGCAATGCTTGTTTGAGTGGACACTATCCTGAAAAACTAGAGTGGTGAAAAACTAGTAATTTTATCCCGACTTCTACAGGTACTGGTTATGAATTCAAGAATGAAGATGGTGATCATGAAAAACGTTTTCATCATCATAAAATGATTCATTCAACTTTTATGTTCCATCAAACTTGAGGTGTTCTTACATAAATATAGGAGGAAGAAGTGTCTCTCGTTTTTTCCAGTCTGTATGACAAACATACAGAAGCAGATACATAGGCACACATATATTTTTCACCTTCCTTCTTTTTGCTCAGATATATAATAATATATTATATTACATATGGATGTATGGTGTACGATGTTTTATACGTACATTTATAATTTGTACTAGTACAGAATATAATATTATATATGAATTTTAAAACTCTAGTTTTTGTGCCCTTTGTTTGAATATTAGTCTTCTTTTCTTTTTTGTAAACAAAAAAATGTTTCAAGTAATTTTATATGGTGGAATTCAAAATTTAAAAAGACACTCTGTAATGAATGGAACTCCACATAATGCCAGTCTGTGCTTGAGAGAGAAAGTCCGTTGAGAGTTTTTACGATGATAATTTATAGTTCAGTAGATGTTAGATCCTCAAAGAAACAAAAAATACATTAAAGCTTCAAAATGGAATAACTAGTAGTCAGAAAATTAACAGATTTTATATTATACATATATATTGTGCATGCATTACACCATACTATATTGTGTGTGAGGATATAAATATCGAGTATTTACACGCGTTTTACTATACTAGGTTTTATTATTATGATTTATGATATTACTTAATTTTATGTGCATAAAAGTTTTAGCTGTAGTTTTAGATACGTGTAATATTATTGCTATAATATTTTACTCTACTTATACATATAGTTACTAAATGTCCATGAAACAATTGTTTTGTTTTACTATAATTATTATTATTACTATTATCTATTATGTTATATTATGTTGTATTATGTATGTTTTATCAGTTTAAGATTATTATTAT
Organism: Sminthurinus aureus; assembly: GCA_034698265.1. NCBI lineage: Eukaryota > Metazoa > Arthropoda > Collembola > Symphypleona > Katiannidae > Sminthurinus > Sminthurinus aureus. The sequence goes on along the minus strand of JAQGBH010004012.1, from coordinate 9,965 downwards.
AATATTATATATATATATATATATTTTGTCATCAAAATATATATTATGGGATTTACTATTGGATTTCGAACTTTTAATGAAGCCTGTCAGTAACTTGGATTTCGATGAACTTTTGTTTGTTAGTTTTAGTTTCAATACTACCACATAAAAACACACAATTTTGCAGCAAAGTGTGCAAGTTTTACTTATACTTTAAAGTCTCTGAATTAAATATTAGAATTTAGATAAACTCTATAAGTAGTATATAAATACATTACGATTTCTTAATAATTATTCTAATCAGTTTATAGTTTATGTATAGTATTTGATTATGATGATGACATGGTAAACATTAAGCTATATTATGCAATTCGTGCACTATATTAAATAGATAATGGTATAGTAAAATTCCAAGTTTGTAATTAAGGGTGTGTTGAATGTATCATGATATGATATACTGTGGTTTCTACTTTGAAGGTTTTAAAACAAAATGAAACGTATTCCTTATTTTATTTAATTCCTTTTGTTTCTACATTGTTGTATAAATTATTTCAATCATGTACCCCTATATTATATAATAGCAAAAAACTCTATACATCTGTACACGAAAAATAAAGTGAAAGTACATGATAAACAATAACATACCATATGGGGTGTTTTTTCCTGATTATTTTTACTTTCACTAAAAATGTCGCTAGAATTATTCTATTATTATTGTCCTAGGCTGCAAAATATCAATCCACAAGTCTCAAGTCTCAATACATAAATTTTAAATCAAAAGGAACTATGCATAAAAAAAGAGCGAAAGATGGAAAAAGGTAAAAGGAGAAAGTTTTTGTAAGAAAATATTTCATCCAATTTTTACTTAAAAGTTGTCCCAAAAAAAATTTCTTGACAATTTCAATTAAAGCCAGAGTTTATATTTTTTTTTTTCAAAACATAAATTTAAAATGTAGCTATAGATAATAGTTACAACAATTTTTTGTTTTTATACACTATAGATTATTATATGACTTGTTTTTCACTCATTTCCATACAGTGGTCAGAGCTCAGAGCGTTTTATATCAATAATAATTAGTATCGTTCTTTTCTTTTAGGTAAAGTGGCAATTAAAGTTGCATTTATTTACCTAAAATTGCATCGCACAATAAAATATAAGTAATCATATCAACGACTTTTGTACTTAAGTGAATTTCTATATGGGTACTGCATATTTTATTGCATTAATTGAATGGATAAACTCTACATTTATTATTATAGAAATTCACCTACAAGTACATATCGAGAAGTCCAACTCACAAAGTGTACACAGATCTTCGAGAATACACCGTAAACTAAATTTACTTTTAGATTACATATTTTTTTAGTAAAGTTACTAACTTGTAAAGATGTTATTATTATCATTAAGATTTCTATTTTTCTGTCGAGTAGATATTGAGTAAGCACCTCTTGTAGTCCACATTTCAATTTCTTCAATAGTTTTAGGACAGTCTTCTGTAAGGACTTGAGATGAAACATCCGTTACTAGAACATCATCTTCAATTCGTATGGCGATTCCATCAAATTCCTTTCCAATCTTGGTTAAAAATTCTTTTTGATTTGATTGACTTCGAATGTATACTCCCGGTTCAACAGTAATAATCATTCCCGGTTTTAATGGTTCATTTCTTTCAACGGATGGACAGTCATGAACATCCATACCAAGATAATGACTAACATGATGTGGGCAGAATTTTAATGCAATATCAGAATTACTTTTAGTCTTGAAATCCGTTGATTGACTTACTATTCCTAATTCTTGTAATCCTTGAAGTAACTTAGGTCCCATTAAACGAAATAGTTGATCAAGTGTAATTTCAGGTTTAACAAGTTTAATTAAATCCACTTGTAATTCTAACATCATTTGATATAAACTACGATGTAGATCATTTTCAAATTTTCCTGATACTGGCCAGGTTCTAGTAATATCACTACAATAACCAAAAAATTCACATCCAGCATCAACTAGTACCATTTCATCCGGTTGACATTTTTTCCCATTAAATACATAATGTATAACATTGGCTCTTGAACCCGATGCAACTACTGGAGGGTAGGCAAGTCGTTCAGCTCCACGAATACGACATTCATAATCAATTTTTGCCCAAATTTGATGTTCAGTCGGTGGTTGTAATCCAGATTCTTTATTTTCACCACAAAGTACTAAAGCTTGTTGAAAGGATTCTGAAGCAATTTTACATGAGGCTTTCATTAAATTAATTTCTGATGGGGATTTAATTAACCGTAATGAATCTAAAATTGTTCTTGGATTTTCAATATATTGAATTTGACTATTTTGAATTTTTTTCATTCCATTTTCAACAAATTTTTTATCCTCACACCAAATCCTAATATTTTTTTCACCATTATAAAATTGTTTTAAGAAATTAGGAAATTCTGATGATAAATGAGCTTCATCAAATCCAAAATAATCTACTGCTGCTTTTGGTGAAGTTTTTGGTCCATCCCATAAATCACCAATCGGATCAGGATCACCAAGAAACATTATATGACTTTCTGAATGTGGTGTAACAATTAAAAGGATAAAAGCATCTGTATCATAACTACCAGATAGATAAAAAAAATTTGAATTTTGACGAAAAGGGTATGGTATATTTTCTGTCATAAACTTTTTCGTTGATGCTGGTACTATTATCAAATGATGCATATCTTTAGCCCTATCTGTAGTCATTGTTTTTAATTCTGTTGCAATTTTACATACTGCTGCCCGTCGATGTCTAAATTCTTTCTGAGTAACACCTGGAAGTATCTACACGTGATAAAAAAAACAAGAAAAATTTATATCCTAAACATACAAGTTAAAAAAACAAATCAAATAAGTAATGATAAGCAGAGTATTGAGCATAAATAGTATAAGTTATATTATACTGTTTTATAATCGACATGACAGAGTACAACACATGCAAATCTCTCTCATCTCTTACACATTTTCATTGTCTTTTGTAATATACAGACAAGTAACAAAATTAAACCAGGATAATACATATCATATTATTACTATACATTTTAAATAAGTTGTTTCTTACATCCTCTTCTGAAGAAAAGAATTCTGGATGTGATTGAAAGGTAGGTTGTCCAAAAGACAAGGTTTTGATGTTTTTGAATCTTGTATCGATTGTAGCATTTTGATGTAATGATGAGCAAGTTGTGAAATTGACTTTTGGTGGATGTAATGTTGGTCTTAAAACACTTAATAGATTTGTCGCCAACTTCATTTTTATAACCTATTACATATATACATGGGGAAAGAAAAGTACACAATCCATAATTATTTGTATTTTTCTGCCTGACATATAATTACATCTGTATAATTATTACAAATAGCAAATAGCATGATAATAACATTACATACCTACTTTTAACTCGCCTTGTCGTTGACAATCAAATCGTCCCCTAACAATAATTACTTTTGTTAGAAATTCCACTCATTAGAAAGCGACTCTATAATATTTCTTACAGTTCAATTGCGTTTGGTATGTGGTAAAATGGATATGTAAATTGAAGTCAGTTATTGAGCCAAAAATCTTTGATGTCTTGTAATGTCAAAAACTATAGTTAACAAGGATGCGCTTAAATACTAATTACTAAACTTAAATGACTATAAAGAGCTTTCTAACAATTAAATATACTGAAGTACTTTCAAAATATTTTAGAATATCAATTTTGATTTGAGATTTTTTTTCGAGGTTCAAAAGTATAGCCCGGGCCTTCATAGAAATGAATTTCTATGAAAATCCTGTGTGGAAGCGAAAAAAAGAGTAAAAGCACTGCTGAATAACTGGATAAATGTCCAATTTTTTTAATCAATTTGAACATGTCATTATATGTATTATTTAATTTTATTTGATGAATCCTGTTAGACTTATATGAAATCAGTAGTGACGTTTGACGAGACTGCTTTTGAAACATATACACGTGCATACATTTCCTCGTGTACCATATTTAACTACAAATATTATCTTTTATCTACAAATATTTTTAATCACAATTGAAATGTATATAATATAGTGTGCAGAAGGAATAAATACCATACCTATTGCCTCTTGTAAATTACAAAAATGATAACCTGTGTTTATGTGTATGTCACTAAAAGTATGCCATCATCATCAAAATGAAATTAAAATATTATTGAATAAACATATTCGCCACGTGAAGTACATATTTCAGAATTGACTAAACAAAAGTAATTTTCCTTAAGTACTTACAATATACACTTGATATACCATCACTTGTTCATAAAAACACATGAAAGATCCTCACAGTTATGCAATTTTTGTTAGGCTGGGAAGAAAAACATGTATTATGTATAATATTTAGTAATTTACATTCATGTGCATCGTAAGTACATAATACATAATATAGATCTACAAGTTGCAAATTTTTGATCATTTTAGTTATTTACTTTAAAATTCTTATGTTAAAAGGAAGTGACGACTATACGATCTTGTACATAGACAACATAATATATAATATAGTGATATTTTTCAGTCACTCGGAAAAAAGATTAGTAGTAGTACACAACATAATACATATTATACCGTCGTCCATTTGCAAAGTTGTGCACTTCCGCTTATTTATTGTCTCCTTACATCTTTCTACAGATGAACCATATGCCATCAACAGGCTAATTAGTGATGACGTGCTGTTATCCAACATTTAATTGCTTTATTATTCAATTCTAAATTCTAATGTAGAATATCAACGCTGCATTTGCTCTCCAAAAAAATACATGTAATTTTGAAATTTGCAAGTCTCTCATATTTTATTCAGTGTATTTGTACTTTGTACAGTGCAAACTGTGCTTAGGAATTCATTGTGTATAAAATATGTGTAAATTTGTCTACATGTCTTATTGATTCCGTTGCAATGTAAATAATATGCTCTCTGTTCTAAATACAACATGACTGAAAAGTGTAAGTGTACGAATGATTTATTTAACACTAATAAAACTAATAACATTGAAGCGAAAGGAAAAGAGAGACATGCCATTTAAATCATCAACATTGTGCTTTGGTCTAAATTCTTAATTAGGAAAATGCTTGAGATCAAAAGACTGATCAGAGTGATCTATGTAAATATATACAATGTATACATGATATGTGTATAGAAATGTTACACAGTTCTCAAAGCATCTCGCTAACGTAATTTGTATAAAAGCACAATGTTTATTCCAGAAGTTCTAAAATCACAAAAATTCACAAGATTTGTTTTTTGGCTTATAGAAACTTTTCTAGTTGTTATCTAGATTGTTTTGTGCACATAGATATGTATTATTTTATTCAAAAGTTGTCCTTTGTACATTATATTCTTTGCTCGTTGTATCTAAAAAAAATAATTTCTCTTTTTTGTTTCAGTAAGTCTTACGGTGTACGATAGCATGGAAAATGGAGAGAAATTGAATGACGGGAATGAAAATAATACAAAGGTTATTTGTAGGTTGTAGGAGTGTAAATTGTAAATTATGTACACACCGTACACTGTACACTGTATCCTGAGCACTGAAAAAGGACAAAGTCATAACTGAAAAGTTGCACGGATTCAACAACAGTGTGAGAGTAGTTTGATAATTTGATTGCTGTTGTACTCATTCATTCAATCGTATAATAATTCCTTTTAGAACTTAGAATGAATCTCTTACATCTTTTCTGTCTGTATTAACAAGTTGTCAGATGGAGATTGATATACATGTATGGGATGCGTGATAGAGGATCTGTTCATATGTGTATCAAGTATAATGTATATATGTACACCACATGTATGATTGTGCACACACTTTAGTATAACGAACGACCGTACAAGGTTGATATTATTATTATTATTATTATTATTATTGTTCTATACACTGACCCACTAAGACATTACACGTTCATTTGGTATTCCACACACATGAATAGAACTCCCGACAGTGTAAGAGTGCAGAGAGTATAAGAGGGCCTGCATAATAAGATCATCATAGTATAATATAATATTATTATATATGAGAGAGACAGAAGGAGAGTTTTAGAAAAGAGAAGAAAAGTGGAGAGATGAGATGAGGGAAAGAAAATACAATGATAAAATACAGGTGTGTAGACAGATAGTGATAAGACTGAGAAAGAGGAGATTGTGGAGAGAGAGCATGTACTGATATATATTCCTAACGAGAGAGAGATTAGACGAGCCCTTAAACCAATTCAGGTAGCTCTTTCTACCTTCTCTCCTTCATCATCATCTTCATCTTATTCTTTGACTTCTTGTCCAGAATAAAAAAAGATTCTTCATCTCTTCAACAGTACTTATAAATCTCCACACCCTACACCCTACACCTGCTGTACATTTTCTCTGGCTCGTTTTCCTTTTCGAGTTTTTATTATTATCATCATTCTTCATGTAATATCTTCAATGGAAATTCTCTACTCTCTACTCTCTGCTTACTTTAAAGCCCGGGTATGTATCTACTATCTACATACATACATACACACATGCTTATATCTTGTATACATACCCATAATATTGTAGATGGAACAGAACATGCATCTATAGATAATAATGGTTACGACTTTTTATACAAGGTATTACTTGTTTTAATACATTTTTGACTGTATAATGTATATTCACATTATATATTATATTATATGCATACATTTTTTAATTCATGTTGATTCATCTTGAGTCTTGAGTCTTGAAGCTTGAAGGACTAATAATGCAAAAGGAGTGTGAATGTATTGCGCATATTGTATTGTATTGTAAATTGTAAATCTATGTTGCTCCTACATCGTACATATACATTTTTGCATTTCCATGTTCTTCTTCCCCTCAGAACTCAGACCTCAGACCAGATCAAGTATTATAATGTAAGCAGCGTCTTGGCGACGTCTTGACTGTTCTCTGTAGCACATGCACCTCTTTCTCTTCTCGTTTTTTTTTCTTTTTCGCAAACTTTTCACGTCGTACTTGTCTATGTAGTATGTATTATGTATAGTATGTATCTGGTTGTGTGTTGTATCTTGTATCTTGCACAGAATGAAACTTGACTGCATATTATAATACACCACAGTACTTTATTATATATACAAAAAATATCTGTATGATATTAGGGATAGATCATAGATCTTTCATGCATATCTATACACATTTGGAGATACGGTCGTAAGTTGCATAATTATGGATTTCTAGTCCTTTCCATGTATCATACCTAATATACAAAATACAAAAGAATTAGTATACAAACATGTAAAATAAAAGTACATCTACAATCTACAATACTCTACAGTCTACACTCTATACTCTATACTCTATACTCTATGCTGATATGGATATGGAATATGGATACATGCAAGAAAAATCCTTGCCCATAATAATTTTTGTGATTTTTCTTATTTGTAAAATTCCTACATTATTATTATTTTTCATGTTTGCCTATACAAATTACATCCTTCTACATCAGCTTCTTTTACACCAACTTTCCACGTTCTTGAAGCTTACTTGCTTGCTTCTCACTGATCCCTCTCATTATTACTCACTAGTACTTACATTAATGTATGTATGAATATGAATATAAGTACATGAAATGTGTTTGAAGTTTGAAGAAAAAAAACACCGTCGCCGTCATTGTCTTCTTCTTGTTGTGTTTATTCATTTTCATTTTCCTTCCAAGTTGAAGTTGAGCCGTACCAGACTTTATTCACATTATTATTTCTATTTCTTTTGCTATTCGTTTTACAATACAATTAATGTGACAGAAAACTACTCTTTTTTGGTTTTTGTTTGGCTATACATTATACATAGTATGCAGTATGTACATTGTACATAGATGCAAGATGGGTTTTGCTTATACAAACACCTATAATTGTTCTATACATAGTTCTAATACCTACATTATTGTTATTATTATTATTATATACAATATATTATATTATACTTTATACATGTCATGTAAAAATTCTTGAAGTAAACACCAAACATACGTACATAAACAGACACACTCACAAAATTGAGGAAAGCACGTGAACAAAGGAAGAGAAGCCAGCCAAAAATATCATCAGCATCATAAATGTACACCGTACATATGCATATTTAGATAGGGCGAGACTTGCTGTTTTACATTTTATCGTTTTTTTATGATGCGGATTTGTACTACACATCACATAATATATTTACATGGATTTTTTCGTGGTCTTTGGACATATTGAAAATCCTTTTACTCTCTCCTCTTAGTTTCTTAAGTTACCGTTCTTTCTTTCTTTCTTTGAACCAATAGCAAGTTCTATACATAGCACAAAATCACATTATAGAAGACAGAACAGTAATATCTAGAATCTTGAATCTAGAATCTAGAGAGTGCTGGTCATTTGATTTTATTTGAGACTCAAAGAGAGAGAGAGAGAGTGAGATAGCGAGAAGGAGGAGGGAGAGTGAAAGGTATTTTACGAGTTTGTTACTTTTTTTCAATTGTGGTTTCATATCTGTCTCCTTCTCTCTCCCTCTCTATGTATATTATCTATCCAGCTGAGGTAAAAATTGTGGTCCTTTATCACAAGTCCAAAAATACTTACAAGTTACAAGGTAACAATGAATCCCTTTCAACTTCTATCTGAAACATCAACAACCAAAACGACAATGATCACCTTTTCGTATTTATATATTTATGTAATGTATATCCATATCGAGTATCCAGGATCTCGGTAACAGGTAACAGGTACTATGCTTATTGTGTATTGTACAAGAAAACGGTATTGTATCTTGAATTTCTTTCTAGTTCCAAGTCCCAAACCAACAGGAGCTTATGAGCTTTCAATGCGCCATGCAGGGCCACTATACGAATAAGCAGCAAAAAGATTTTTTTTTTTTGGACTCAGTAGACAGGACTTTATTATTGCTATATTCCAAATTCCAAGTACCAAGAACGGCAGTACGACTTTATTTGAGATCAAATTATTTTATACACAGTTTTGAATTTGGCACGTAGATTCTAGATTCAAGATTCACAACAGAATTTCAAGCAGGATTCTGGTTTTCTATAAATGGCATAGATTGTAGATTGAAAATTCTGCTGAATTGTTGCGGATGCCGAAAAATTGTCCTAAACAATTTTAGAATCCCAGATCCCATCATTTCCGAAATTTTCCTAAAACCTGACGATGCATGATTTGACGTTGTTGGACAAAAAATGGCCATGACTTTTGCTGGAAAACTAACTATAAACAGAACCTTGAACCTTGATGTTCAATTTTGCACTTGTTTTTCATTGTCAAAATCCCTCTTTGTAAAACTGCAGCTGTTTCATATTTCATATACGATGAATACAGGCCACTGACTGTTGTGAGCTTCAAGTGCACCCTGCAAAGGTACTTGCACACTGTACAATGTACACTTTGCACCTTATTGGGAAACAAACCCATTTCCCCAGATTTGGAAAAAGTTATGAGCAGGTAAGCTTTAAATAGGAAAAAAAAAATCTTCGGTCAATGGTAAACCTGTAAACAGTAAACAGTAAATTACATAAACTCTAAAACTTAAATCCATTTTACTCTGTATATTTCGCTTAGACGTATCTATGTAGTATATAGTATATCTACAAACTAAATGCTTACACGCTTACTTTGCACAGTAACATTTCCAAATTTTACTGTATATTTTATTTTTCGTCATTTGTGTATTTAGCATGCATGGAAAATCTGTACGATCATACGATCGCACGATTTTGCGAGGTCCGCAAAAATAGTATGTTTTTTAGCGAGCCAGCGTTGACGGGAAATTTTTTGCGAGGCTTTTCGAAAAAACCTTTTTTTTAGCGAGATTCTTCGAAAAAAGCTTTTTTTAGCGAGATTCTTCGAAAAAAGCTTTTTTTGGTTTTTGCGAGGCTTTTTAAAAAAAGCTTTTTTTAGCGAGATTCTTCGAAAAAAGCTTTTTTTGGTTTTTGCGAGGCTTTTCAAAAAAAGCTTTTT
>JAQGBH010004011.1:0-18130 GCA_034698265.1 Sminthurinus aureus | reverse complement strand
TGAACAAGGAGACGGTCGTTTAATGTCTACGCAGGGCTGAATTTGTGGGGGTACGGAGGGGTACGCCGTACCCTCACCTTTTTGACTGGGGGTACGGCGTACCCTTACTTCTTAAGATAATTTTGAGATAATTTTGTGTGATTTTAAAATTTGCAAATTTTCAGGTTACGTGTCAGCAATTTAATAATTTGATAAAAGAGCGTTATTTGTTAGTTATTTAAATCTAACCGCTTAATTTGTAGCTTTTGTGTTTGCTTTGTCGATTGGTATCAGAACCTTTTGTTAAAAGACTGTTCTATATTTTTTATTGAATGCTCAATGTGTAACTGACGAGAATGGCAAGGCATTTTCACCTATTGACGTTGCAGACAATTTCTTCTACAATTAAACTTAGAATACAAATAGCTAGGTGACTAAGCGTACACTTCCGCATCAAAATTCCACGGCAAATTCTGTTAGGATTTTTAGCCCCGCGTTTTCAATCAATTTTCGGCCGAAAAAATCAGCGTACTCGCCCAAATTCGGCCAACTACCTGGAAAATCCAGGCAAAATAAACCAAATCCACCAGAATTCTGTTCTTCATGATGACTTTTTCGGACGGAAGTTGGGCGAAAATTCAGCCGAAAAACCAGCAAAATTCTGTTCCCAGATTTTGATGCGGGTTGCAAGCAAACCTACACAATTTTAAAGATTTCGACGTTCTGAATCTGGATGTGCTTCTCATTTTTGTAATGCATAGATATTTTTAGCTTGTTGGTCAACTTGGTTGACATTTTTATTACTCTGAGGTAAAGTTACTAGTGCGCACTAAGAAAAATCCGTGATACCACAAAAACCAGAGTTCAATTGTGTGTCAAAATGACCTGTCAAATTTATAGACCGATGAATTTTAAATGTTTTCTAATTTTTACCAGGTTTCCAGAATTTAACGAGCAGCTTCCGTTAAAAATAAAAACAATTTAAAATCACAGTTTTACAAAGTTCAGGATTTGAGGTACAATTGGACCTCAAATTTATGACTTTTGATGGCAATAAAAGTTTTGATTGTTTTTCGAATGGAATGGCAAAGCAAAGGGAATCACTAATTATCACCAAACGACTAGTTGCCTTTTGGGTTCAGTAATTTAAAAATGCCCGCACACTTGGACAAACAACCATAAAGTGTGGATTCAGAATGTCAAAATCTACAAACAAAATTGGTTTTATTAAAATCCCCGTCGAGTCGGTCAAAAGGTTGCATTAGCAGTGTCTATAATTTGGGCAAACAATTCTTTATGATAATTTGTTTTAAAACATGTGCGAGCAAAAATTTTGCTTGGAAATAAATTTGCACCAGATAAAACGAGAAAAATTTGAAGCATACACTAGATAAAATGCTGTTTTGACCGTAGCGTACCCCCACTTTTATTTTTCGAAATTCACCCCTGTATGGGATGAGATTCAAAGCACAATTAGATATTATACATTATACATGCATAAATGAAAGAGGATGCAAATTAGCCTCTTGCCTCTACACTCTACATTGTACATTGTACAATGTTCATAATGTAGAATATAGAATGTGAATTGTTGACTGTTGGCTGTCTTTAAGTTGTTAGCTGAAGCAAAGGCTCGTTAATGAAAATAATTTATGGAGTTTGGAGTTTGGAGTTTGGAGTTTACATCAAGTCTCTTTTCTGTTTTTGCTCCTTTTGCTCTTGTTTTTGCTAATCCGCTCTTTCTCTTTCTGTCCCCTGCCCATTTCATGTTCCTCGTTGTTTTCTCTATTTGGATTGAAAAATGTGGTTGACAAGCTCAAAACTCAATGCTCAATATTCAAAGCTCAATACTCAATGCACGTAAATAGACATTCTATGTACATTTATGACATTTATTTTTACAATGCTCAAAAAAAGTTGTTTTTATTAGACAAATTCATTCTCAATCAATAATCAATAAACAATAAACAACAAACACAAAACACAAACAAGTGGATGTAAAATTTACCAAAAGGAAGATACGCGCAATTTTAACATTTTACTCCTTCAAAGTTGGAAACACATTGGAAAAGACTCAAGACTCAAGAATAAGATATTTTATTTATTTTGATTATAACATTTTATTCAATGTGTTTATAAAGGGATGAATAACAGAAGGAAAAGAGATGCAAGTCTCAAGTCTCAAGACTCAAGCCCACCGATCCGATCCAATCCCATGGAATGGAATCCAAAAACCGAGTTGACTCAAGACTCAAGACTCTAGATTCTAGATTCAAAACTCAACAGCCAAGTGCCGAGAGCGAAGAGCAGAGAGCAGAGAAGCGCAGTCAGAGCGGATAGCTGTCTATAGAAGTCGTAAATCGTATGTTGGAAGGGTAAACCCACATGATTATCATGATGAACGACGAGGGAGCGGAGCAACACTGAACACTGAACACTGAGCATTGAACATTGAACATTGAAAATAAAAATCCAAAGAGTAAAGAGGTATTGAAATTTCTTCTCCAAATGTATACATTACATTTTATCTTTCTACAATGTACAATGTACAATGTATAGAGTATTGAGTATAGAAAAGAAATAACACAGAACACAGAGATACAATGTTAAAGGAGAAAAAATAAAACCCTCGTATGGAATATGAAAAGTCTCGAGTCTCAAGTCTCAAGTCTGAAACATCAACAGAGTTAATAACAATGTACAATGTACAATACTCAATACGATAATGTTATGCAATATAATGTGATACAATGTATTGCTTTCAGATCCTCTTCACTCTTTCTCCTTTGTACAAACTACAAACATATCCGATATGCACTATAATAAACACATTTTTTGCTCTACACTCTACACAATATCACCACAGAATACAGAATACAGATACAGATACAGCAAAAGTTTTTTTTACTTCTCTCTCAAACCAAAGTAAACCAAACCAAAGGAAAGCAAAGGAAAGAAACACACATGGTATTAAAATACGGTTCAAGTACATACATATTTTTAGCCATCATCACCGCTGTACCAATAACGCGGCTCTGGCTTTAGTTTTGCTTTGGATGTGGATGTGGATGTAAGTAGTTGTAACATCAACACAACATGAGCATTGAGCATCATATTGAGAATTTGTACGAGTAATTTATTTTCCTATTCATCATTCAGAGGATGATGGTGCGCTGATGCGATGATATGATACGATCCGCTGTCTAATGTCTAAGGTTCTATTGCATGTAGAACGTAGTAAATGCAGTTAAGACGTATGATGTGCATTTATCTGTATTCTGTATTCTTATTTCTTCGTGATGCAACTTGCAACTCTTACGACTTGAGACCAGAGAATCGAGATAGTGCAGATAGTTCATTCTGTATAATTACGCATTTTACATTTCATCTTTAAAGTTTGTAGGTTCAACTTGGACTCGAGAGTCGAGAATCGAGAATCGAGATTCGAGTCATCCTTCCGTTTTTAACTCACACCATCACATATTAGACATCACAGTCTAAATTCTAAACTCTAAACTCAAAACGGTGAACTCATCTCAGTTTTAAAGTAAAAAAGCTTGATTTGACATGGCTTGGCCTGGCTTTTCTTTCTGTTATAAGTTATAAGTAAAGAATATTGTTTTTTACAGGGTTCCTCTACTTCTTCTTCTCGTTGTATGGTCAATGGTCAATGGTATTTGGGTTCATAATTTCTCAATGAATCGTGAATTTTGGTAGATAATTTTTACACCAAACTCGATTATTACATGACGCTAAAATTTCTTTAAAAATTCATATCTTCTTAAGATTCCGTCACTTGTTATTGCATTGGTTACTGGCTACTCGTGACGCCTCGATTCTCGATTCTGGATTCTGGATTTGACGTGATAAAATGTGCTGGTAATTATAAAGTGTAATAATATTTATTTTTCATTAAATTTGCATCCCATACACCATACACCAGACACAGGGAAAAGTGAACAGAACCCGAATCTGAATGTAGATAAAATGTAGTGTGCATCGCACATTAATTATGCAGTGAGTTAAGATGACTTGACTTGACTTGACTCGGCAACTCGCATCCGCCTTTTAATTCTCATTCTCATATCGTATCTCATACAATATCTTATGAGTCTTGTCTGGTGAAAACGTATGAAATAAAATGGAGGTACGGAGTATTTAAATTGCAAGTTCATGAGTGGCATCATCATCATAATTATCATCGTCATCGCATCGCGTCCAACCTTTGAATTTCAAGTTTCGAGTTTAAAATTTTAAAGGTTGGTCCACCTTCCAACTTCCATCTTCCAACTTTCAAACTCATATCATATCACATCATACTTTATTACGTTTTATTATGTAAGAAACATTCTCTAGAATCTAGAGTCTAGAATCTAGAGTCTAGAATCTAGCATCTAGTGTTTATGAGCTTGTGTGTCCTCATCAATTTTTTCTGGCGGAGAGAAAAGGCAGAGTCAAGAATCCACAGAAGAATTAAAATCGGCATTTGTATCCAAATCGGCAATCGGGACAAAAACCATTAATTTCTCACTTTTTGCAGCATTTAGCATCATTCCTTTTTTCAGTTTCAGTCATCACCAGCACCATCGTCATCCTCATCATCCACACCGACATCAACATCAACACCCGACACATACACGACATTATTTTACCTATGATTATGATTATTATGATTATGAATATGAATATGATTTGCAGCCAAACGTCTACAGTCTACAGTATTCTGCATTTTGGTACCTGTTATGAGCAAATGTGTAGGACAAATACCGGCTTTTTCCTGTGATGATTCTGATTCTGGTACTGGTTTTGGTTTTGGTTTTGGTTCTGGTTCCTCTTCTTCTCTCTTCCCTATCATTAACATGATCATTATGATTATTAAGTATTGTTGTACATGTTTTTGTTGTTGTTATTTCTATTCAGTTATGCACAGTCGAAAAGTACCTACAACACACAGAGTAAAGTGGATTGGAGACGCAAAAAGTCATGGTTTAATTTGACTCATCTACAAAATACAAAATAAAACTTGATGTACCTACACCATCCAAAACATTCTTGATATAGCGGATCATGAGCATGATCGTGATCATGACTGAGTTTTGTCTGTAATGGGTAATGTGTAATGGGAAATTGCCGTGCCTTATGAGCATATGAGCAACAAGGAACAAGAAGGAGAATGGAGGAGCGAGTATTGAAGGAAAGGGGATGAAGCGGAAAAAGATGAAAACGAAAATGAAAAGACGTTAGATACTAGATACAGAGAGATATCAGTGGAGAACAAGTTGATTCGCTATTGAAGAAAAGAAGCGTAGACAAGTTAAGTTAACTTTGCGAGCAGTGCACAGTGCACAGTAGAAGAAGGAGAAGTGGAAACTGGAAACTGGAAACGCACTGTACGGAGTAATGTGTATTAATACTGCGTACCTACTGAAAACGGGAAATCTCATTACTGATAATACTTTTGGAGATATAGACATAGGTATAGAGTATAGGTAGAGTTAAATGGGTAGATATATGGAATATGGATAACTGCTTTCTCTCTCTCTCTCTCTCTGCAATCCTGAATCCTCTTCATTTTGATGTTACACTGATATTACTATGCAAGGCACAGAACAGTTAAGATCTTCTCCTTACTTCCTCCAGAATCCAGAATCTAGCATTTAGCATCTAGAATCTAGAATCGAGATACGTTCACGTCCAATCTTCTCCCTTCTCTCTTTACTCTTTATCGTGCTATGGACTATGGAAAATCTGCCTCGTAAATACAAACTAAAGATTTCCAACATCTCCAGAGGAAAATCTCATTCCTAGTTTCATTATCCTTTTCATTCTGAAAACTGGAAACTAAAACTGAAACTGAAAAATGAAAAGAACCAAAAAGATATTTTGGAGGAATTTCGTTTATATTTAGTAAGAAATCCGCAGCGTTCAACCACTTGCACTCGTGGACTCAAGGCTCAAGACTTAAGAGGAGAATAAAGTTGAGAATCACATTGGGAAAAGTAATCCTTAATAATATGATTTTTACCTGATAAGTGATCAATGATCAAGTGCAGAGCGGAGTTAAAGTTAAATGTTTAATTAAAGTTAAATGCACCTGTAAAATATACAAAAAGTATAAGGAGTTTCAAGTACTGTTGGTTTTTTATTGAAATTATTAGGCTGGTATTTGTTTCATGATTCGTGATATTTGTTTAGTTTTGTTTACTGTGAGGAAATGAAGCGGAAAATTTCATAGGTACAGAAACATCATCCGTTTGAAATGTGACGAGGTATCAAATGTGAATAAAGTCGCCAGTCGCTTATCATGATTCACAATCTTCTCGAATCTAGAATCTAGACTTTAGACTTTAGACTCTGATTTCGTGGCTTGTCTTGTTTTTGGTTTCCTGCTTGGTTTGGATTGGATCTGATTTGGATTGGGGTTTTTCCTGTCTCCACACACATTTTGAAATACCAAGGTTTCATAGTCCATCCTTCAAAATTGTGAAATCAATCGGAATGGAATGAATCCAAAATCCAAACCAAGAAGACTGAGGTAGAGGAAACACGGAATGTGAAACCACAAGCATCCACTAGACTCTAAACTCTAGACTCTAGACTCTAGACTCACATGACACAATGACGACCAACATGTTGAATGTTGAATGTTCATGTTGAATCCAACTAAAATCATATGAAAATATTTCTCATATTCAATGTTCCATGTTCCTTGTTCATGTGTACCTTCTTATGACATTCCAAATACCAAATACCAACTATCAAATAGAACAAAGTGCCTGTAAAATACACACAAATTTATGTTGCATAAAAGTATCCATATTTTCATGCATTTCTTAATTCTGTCATGTCACATTCAGAGGATATTGGATCCAAGTCCCTACACAACACACACTAAACATTACACATAAATGAAAAACATGTAACATTTTCCAAGTATGTATCATGCTCACTGTTCACAGGTTCAAGAGGAAAGAGGGAAGAGGAAAAGGACAAGAGACAAGAGACAAGTTCACAAATTGTGTCTCTCCAAATTCAAGACTCCAAATTCAAAACTCCAAACTCCAAACATCAAACTCTGAGCCGTTATGCTTGTAGAAACTCCTCCAGTTTTTGTGTATCATCATCATTATGATTATCATCGGTTGACGATCTTGTTCAGTGTTCAATGTTCAATAGTCGCTTGGCTTGGTTTGGTTTGGTTAGGTATCTACGGGATGTGGGCTTTTTCTTTTTCCATCCTCTTTACAACCAAATGATGGTTCACTGCAATGCCAAACCAAAGCCAATATAAAAGTCAAAGCCAATATCAGAATGCCATACATGATGATGATAATACTTTTCCTGTTCATGTCTCACACTCAAATGCATTCAACATTCTAGGTTCTAGATTTTACATGTGTAAGAAATTAAGGGCAAACACATGTGTCTATAAAAGATGGAAAATCTCTGTCATTCCTCTCCTTCTCTTTCTCTTTCCCTTCATCGTCGAGTCGAGATTCTTGGAATAAAAAATGCGAGGAAAAGGTATCTCACTCGTACTCGTTCTCGTACTGATAGTGATGTGATATTGATAGTGATAGGACTAGACTTTAGACTTGTACGTTGTAAGTTGTAAGTTGTAATAGGGATGTGATGTGATGTAATGTGATTTGATGGTCGGCTGATATGCATATTTAATATGGAGACCAAGACGACATATGCTCATTTTTTGTGAGCTTGATGCCTTCCCTTTCCTCTTCTCTTGTCTTCTCTTCTCTCTTCTCTCTTGTCTTGAGCTTGAGCTTGAGTTTGGTTTGGTTTGGTTTGGTTTAGTTTAGCTTGTTCAAACTTTGGTTCGTTCTGGTTCATAAGCCGTCGGTAAACAGTGAGTGAGTTTGTGTGTGAGTGAAGGGGGAAAGGAAAAAGGGTTTCAAAATTTGAATTTGAATTTCACTCCGACTTTTTTACTAACGATATTATAAATCCTTATACGGATTTTTACATGAAGAATGAAGAATCTACATGTACAATGTTGAATGTTGAGTGTAGAATGTTGGATGTAAAATTATCGTGTGGTATGCTAGAGAACGGTATGTTACAGTAAAACCAGCAACCAGCAAGCATTTCAAACATCAAGTCTCAAGTCGGAGGAACGTATCATGAAAAGCATAATGATAATGATGATGATGATGATGCGTTGACTGACTTGATGTTGATGTGGATGTTGATGTTGATGTAGCTGGAAGGATTTTTTCTTTTCCAAATTGATGTGATGTGGATGTATTAGGTAGAGATATTATGACGTTCCTCATTCTTGTTATTTTGCATATGTACGCCCGTGTAAGAGATTGGAATAGTTTGGATTGGAAGCTCATCTTATTATTTTTATTACTTTTACTTCCTATTTAGTACGAAGGAGAAGAGGGAGGTGGAGGAGAAGTAGGTTGAGCCTGGTTGCCTCAAGATCCAAATGTAGATGCAAAAGATGAAGACGGAGATGAGGATGGAGATGGGCGATACACTGTAATCTATTCCAAGATCTAGAATCTAGAATCTAGGATGTAGGATTTAGGAAGGGAAGTGGGATACAAGAAACGTGGAACATGATAGATTGGAGATTGGACGGATATATAGAGCGTGTTATTATTGTTATTATGACATTATTGGGCTCATTGTTGTCTGGAAATCCAAGTCCATGTGCCTTATCCCTCTGGCCGTTTCTATCTCTGCCTCTGCTTCGGTCTCCTTCGGTTTCAGTCTCGCTCTCTGCATGAGGGTAATTGTCTGGATACTGGATTCTATATTGCATTGGATTGGACTGTGTTTTGTATTGTGTTGTAGTGAAATGGAATAGAGACTGCACTGGACATTTGATAGTTGATAGTGAATGCTTCACGTAGGTACATATTCCATGATGATTTATGTGAATTGAGCATTGAGCAATGAGTCTGTTTATGAGCAAAAGATGTGGTAGAGAAGAAGACGAAGACGAAGAAAAGAGAGGGAGGGTGGGCAGATTATACGGAGATTATATTTAATTTTTAATTGCCCTGGAACAATTTAGCAAACTACCATAAACCATAAACCATAAAGGACACGCCATAACACAAAACACAAACAATATCTAATATCTACCACAGACAAACCAAGTCAAACCAATCCAATCCACGCGAGAGTAATAATCATTTAAAAATTATTTCGGTGGGCACTTTTAACAATTTACTACAAGTTGTAGTCTACAACCAAACCAAATCCAGGGAAGGAGCAAGAACGACGGATCAAGTCATTTGATTTCTTTTCGTTGTCAAGGTGACAGTGTAACGCCAAATGACAAATTACGAATGCACTTTGAAGATGAAAATTGAAAGAGGTCCGGATCCGGGTTGTGATTGGCTGTTGGAATGTAAAATTGAATATTAAACATTTAATATTAAAAGGAGACAAGCGACAAGAGTCAAGAGACGAGATGCAGTCAGTCCAGTCAAGAGTCAAGAGTCAAGAGTCTATTATGAGATAAATTAAGTACTAGTAAAGTACAACTAGTATTATGCACAATGTGTTGAATAATAAGAATCTATGAATACATTGCATTCATGAATAATCTACGGACATTCATATCAATTGTCAATGAATGATCCATGAATACACACATTATGTAAACATGTATCACTTACATATTATGTTATTTTAACAAATACTTTGTATGTTATACTTGAGTTCAAAAGGGAGTACAGAACAAAAGAAATTGTACTTCACATCCTTTTTGACATATATGTACATGAAATTACGTATTACTTGTGATACGTAATAGATGATGGAGATGACTCCAGCCGTTAGAAGTACGGATAAGAAGGGAAAAATTCAAGAGAGTGTTATGGTATACCATATTAATGTACTTACATACCTAAAATGAGGGATTTATAAATATACCTAAAGATTGGATAGGAAAATGGGACACTTTTTATGAGTGTAAATGGATATTGAGGATTCCAAGGAAGGCACTTTTGTGACTTTTGCCTGGAATCCAGGGTGACTCTAAGAGGTCGGCCAAAGGGAGAATATAACGACTGGACACCAAGAGAGCAGTGTCCAGTACAGAGTTGAACTTTCGGCTCAGTCAGATTTTGTCCCTATTTTACTCTCTTTTAAACAAATAAAGTAATATCTATATTCCGTTCTAAAGTATAAAAACAAAAATAGAAATAAATCCGTATAAATTCTGTTTCACCAAATTTCTTGCAGGTAAACTACAATCTATTTTATTCATTTTCTCATTACACTCTTTAATTATTTGCATTGTATCAACAAAACTCAAAAAAGAAAGAAAACAAAGAACCCGTCGTGATAAGTGGGGGCTCAACCGGGATGTGATTAAGGAGATATTGGTATCTCCAAATACTTATCTCACCAGACAAAGAAGAATCTTTTAAAATCCGTTGATCCCATTACTAAAAATCTTGGAATCCGTTCCTTGGTTTTGAATTTGGAACATCAAACCGATTTTTAACATCACTCATCTCACCAGACAAAGAAGAATTTCCTTAAATCCGTTGATCCCATTACTAAAAATCTTGGAATCTGATCCTTGGTTTTGAATTTGGGATATTAAACCAATTCTTAACATTCAATTAACTTAAATAAACAACTTATATAAGATAAACTCCAGATGAAATAATATTCCTTCCACATTCTGGATTTCAACTAAGAGTAAATAAACTCCAAATGAAATAATATTCTTCCTTCGTTTTGAGTTCCAACTTTAAGATACACTCTCAAATAAAAGAGGGATATTTTTCTTCTTCATTCCGACGGAGAACAGATAATACCTAAAATATAGGAATATTCCCGAAGCCGTGACTAGGGAAACGCTGGAATCACCTGCACAGTAGAGTATATAAAAGGATATTTTATCCTTTATCCAGAGAGTAAATCGCCTTCTTATCCTTCATGGTCATCTTAAAAGGGCAACCGTCTAATATTTTCAGAACTAAGATCAGGAGCAAATAGCCTTGAAGTAAAAAGGAAATTCACGACTAGAATTTTGCCCCTCTCTCCGTGTCTCTCTCTCTCTCTGACTCAGAGGAAATTTATGACTAGAATTTTGTCTCTTTTTCTGGGTCGTCTCAAGGCCGCGGCTACCTTGCACTTGTAAAGTGGAACGAAAAGGAAAGAGGAAAATTGCGACTGGATTTACACCTCGTTCCAATTTCCAGTCAAAAGTCATAAGAAATTCTCCTGGAAAATCTCAAGTAAATATCCTAAATTCGAATGACTAAATAAATAAAATACAGAAATTATGTGGGAATTGCTACTGATGCTCTCTGTATTTACGGTGATTGGATTGATTCTATTCTATTTATCCTGTAGTTGTGCGTGCCCCGTGAAAACTTTTCAGACACTCATAAAAGTCTGAGACAAAATATATATATTATAAAAGTATGAATAGTGCGATTTAATACAGAAAGAAATTTAGGAGAAAAAAAAAATTATATATTTAAAACTTACAACCAACCAAATACACGTTTCATTGTTGCGTATATGCGTATATATAGAGTGGATATATGAGCATTGTATGAAAAATCACCAATTAAAATACTCAATACATCAGAGGAATTCTTGATAAAAAGAACTGAGGAATCTTCAACGTCATTATGGCATCTCAAAATGGAGATGAAGACGAAGCGGAGCAAGCCATCGTTGCTAGACCCGCCCGCTTTGCCATAGTCCCGCCGAAATATTCCGGAAGTAGAGGAAGTGACCCTATTTCTCATTTGGAAAGCTTCACTTTAGCCGCAACAGCAAATAATTGGGATGATAATGCCAAAGTTACTCAATTTCCTTCCACTCTTACGAATTACAGTCTACAATGGTACATCGTGGCATCGCAAGAACGGAATAGAGCCGCACTGGGAAATTGGACTTGGGACGACTTGCAAGAGACGTTCCTCGCAGATAGTACTTTGGGCCAATCCTCGGCTGACTTGGAGCTCAAGTTACTCGAGAAAACACAGAAGGAAAACGAAGGCTGTCTCCAGTTTCTGATGGCAATGATGCAACTTTGTGATAGAGTAGATCCGGATATGAATGATGACCGTCGAATGAAATATATCAAGAGAGGGCTTCGACCTCAATATTTCAAGCAAGTCAATCTGCAGAATATCAATACCATGGAGCATCTGCGAAATCTTTTCAATAGGATTGAAGAAAATGAGTCAAAAGACAGACGACTCTCTACATGAAGAGGAACAGAACATAATGTTTGACCTCTTATGGAAATACGAAGACGTTTTCTCATTGGATGATGATTTATTGCCTGCGGCTCATTGTGAGGCCCATGCAATAGAGTTAATGCCCGGTTCTCGGCCAGTCCGAATGAAGTTGTTTAACTATTCGGACAAAGAGAACGACATTATTCATGATCAAGTTCAAGAGTGGTTAAAACTAGGAGTAGTTTCACCTTCAACTTCCTCTTACGCCAGTCCAGTAGTAATTTTCAACAAAGGTCATAAAGGTATGAGGTCAGAGGAGGTCAAACCACGGTTTTGCGTTGACCTGAGAAAGGTCAATAGTCAATGTAGACGATTTTCGTATCCTCTTCCTAACATTGACTGTATTTTGAGATCATTGAGAGGTTCTACAATGTACGGTAATCTCGATCTGCGGAAGGCGTTCCTCCAAATCAAAATTCGGCCAGAGGACAGGCACATTTTGGCCTTCATCTGTCGGAGCGGGTTATTTCAATTTAATAGGCTCCCGTATGGTTATATAAATAGCCCAATGGACTTCCAGGAATGTATAGATGAATGCCTTTCGGGGTTGGCATATTTAATCTGTCTAGTATATCTTGATGACATCCTGATTTTCTCAAATTCATTTCCCGAGTTTCTCTCTCGATTAGAATCGGTACTTGAACGATTGCGTAAGTATAATTTTAAGGCTTCGGTTGGTAAATGTAAGCTGGGCACAAAGAAACTCCTGGTGCTGGGTCACGTGATTTCGTCTGAAGGCATTCAGGTCAATCCGGAAAAGGTCAAATGCATCCATGAATTTCCAACACCAAAATGCGCAAGAGATGTCAAATCTCTCATCGGATTGGGTTCTTTTTTTCGTAAGTTCGTGCCTCTGTTCTCCAAACACATGAAACCACTGACCTCATTGCTGCAGAAAAAGTCAGTTTTTGTTTGGAAAAAGGAACAACAAGATGCATTTGAATATCTTAAGATTGCCTTGACCTCGCCTCCAATTTTGCGCCACTTCTCGCCCGAGTTGCCAATCTCGGTTCATTTCGACTCGAGTGGCTATGCACTTGGAGCTCTAATTCTACAAGAAGAAAACGGAATTGAGAGAGTAGTTGAGTACGCGAGTCGTAGTTTGTCATCGCAGGAAATTAGGCTCTCTACGTTAGATCGCGAGCTAAGCGGTCTTTTGTTCGCTTTAGTCAAATTTAAATGCTACCTGTATGGAAAAAGCTTCAAAGTTGTAACTGATTGCTTGCCTTTATGTAGTTTGCGCCTTGGTAATAATGCCTCGTCGAAACTGCATCGATGGAGCATTATATTATCCGCCTATGATTTTGAATTAGTGCACTTAAGTGGACGCTTAAACAAGGATGCAGATGCACTTAGTAGATTAGTCGCTAACGTAGAGCAAATTGAAGAAAAGGAGCAGAAGTTTTATGATCCTAATAGAGAGGAAATAGAGTTGGATTTTCCTATGTTTAATTTCGACTACGATGATCTCGAGAGCATGCAGAAACTCGATGCATACTGCGTTATGAAAAGAGAAAGTACAGAGAAAGGGAAAGAGAAGAAATTTGAGATTATTGAAGGAGTCTTATGCCGAGTAGAGAAAGGAAAGAGAAAGTTGGTCGTGCCAAATATTTTGAAAAATATGATTTTGAAAGAGAGTCATTCAGTGACTACTGGAGGGCACGCGGGTTTTAAAGTCAGCTTTGAAAGAATTCGAAATAAATATTGGTGGAAGAATTTAGCTTCATCTGTTCTTAGGTACACATCATCGTGCATCGAATGCCAAATGTCCAAGAGATCATACCAAAAACCGCCGGGATTTCTGCAAGCCATCCCGCCACCTGACTCACCAGGTCAAATCTATATGATTGACGTAACAGGACCATTCTTCAGAAGCTCAAAAGGAAACAAATACATAATTTTAGCTGTAGATTTACTAACTAAATACATAATAGGAGAAGCCACTAGTAACTACAAAGTGGAAGCGACAGCAAAATTCATGAAAGAAAGGATCATTTGTATACATGGACCAGCCGTTTCTTTTGTCATGGATCGCGGTGGCAATTTTACCTCAAAGGTGGTTGTAAATATGCTAAAACAACTGGGAGTACAGCCCCGATTTACAAGCGGATATGTGCCTCATGCCCAAGGAATCATTGAAAGACAAAATTCTTCTCTAAAAGCGGGCATAAGGGCTTTTATGGATAATATTGAACAAAATACCTGGTGTAGTTATCTACAGCCTCTTCTGTACTCTTTGAATTGCTCATACAAAAACAGTATCAAGTGTACTCCCTTTGAACTTGTTTATGCACGCAAACCTAAACTATTAATAGATATTAATTTTCCGGAGTTTGATATCCCCGAGAAAAGAGGAGACCAAATCCAACAAGCGCCAGGAATAAGAGGGGCGGCTCGTGAAGCCATCCTCAAAGCTCAAGAAATATATACTAAGCAGT
Organism: Sminthurinus aureus; assembly: GCA_034698265.1. Classification (NCBI taxonomy): domain Eukaryota; kingdom Metazoa; phylum Arthropoda; class Collembola; order Symphypleona; family Katiannidae; genus Sminthurinus; species Sminthurinus aureus. Next base: position 3,465 of record JAQGBH010004011.1, on the reverse strand, counting down.
ATAATCAAGGAAGAAGAGAAACTACGTATTCTGTTGGAGATATGGTGATGAAGTGGACACCAGCGACGCCACTAGGCTTCAATCCTAAAATCTACAAACACTGGACAGGGCCTTTTCTAATTACTGAGGTCACAAGCCCTGTTAATTTAAAAATTAAAAAATTGACTGAAGAAGGCAATGGAAGAATTGTCCACGTCAAAAGATTAAAAAATTATTACCATCGGTCAGAGTCGGAACTCGAGAGTGAATCCGGAAATTCGGATCTGGAAAAAAAAACTCAAGCATTGCAAAAAAAGATTCCCGATGAACTTTCAGCACCTCAAAATGAAGGTACACGACCCATCCAACTAGAGAGTACAAGCTCTGAAGAACAGGAAGAAGAATATGAGAGGACGGAAGATGATGATGATGTTGAGGCTGACCAAGAAATCGAAGAGAATCAAGAAAACAATCCAGAACAATCCGAAGAGGGAAGTAATCCAAGGAGTGAAGCCTCTATTCATTCCGAGGGGAACTTAAGGAGGTCAATTAGGATTAGGAATCCAGTAGATAGATTTCGACCAGGGTGAAAGGAAATTGAATAAAAATCCCGAAAAAATTAATGTTGAAACTTTTTGTCTATTATCTAAAATTCAAGGATGAGAGTGGGCGTTTTTCTACTCCTGGAGTGTTGGCTCTTCCTACGTGTGTGTGGGGAAATAGAACCAGGGACAAATTTAGACCAAGGTGTCCTCATCGAGAAAGTCAATGGAATAATAATTTATGAATCCGTCATTCCCATCTTGTGGGAGGTCCCATTTCCCTCATGGCGGGAAAAGCACCCACCCCGCGGAAGCTATCGAACACAATGTACCGGCAAACCAAATCAATCTGGCGAGGGGAAAGTCTGTGAAACACTAACACAAATCCAACCATTATTTGAAAGTGTCTATGGTTATTTTGACAAAATGAGTGAAGAGTTTTATTCAAGAGGAGGGAGTTCCCCAAGGAGATCTCCCACAAAAAACCCGGAAGTCAGGAGGAAGAGGAATATTTTTGGGGATTTTCTTTCTTTTTGTTGTGATGTGGCCACGTCAAGGCAAGTCCAAGCAGTAGGAGAGACAGCAAAACTGAATACTGATTACATTGACAGCATGAAGAGGGAGGTTTCATTTGACCACCGTGATTTAATATCAATGGAAAGAGGTTATTCAGCCCTTGGAAATGCAACAGAAGAAAATGTGAATAAAGTACACGACCAGGTGACTTCACTAGAATACAACATCCGTGATCATTTGTGGAAGGACATGTGGTATGAAGAGAAGGCGAGTCTGACGTTGATGATGAATGATGTCGATCTGTTACAGCTGATAGCAGGGATGCAAATTTTGAATAATCATCAGTACTTACGGGGGAAATGTGACTCCAACCGCCTTTCCGATATACACGTCCCAGTCGAATCTCTCAATCCTCGGCTACTGAACACATCTCGAAACCTCCTAGTTCATAATCAAGTTCTGGCTATACCTGAAGGGGAGGAACATTCCTATTATCACTCATCGCTTGTGCAATGTTTTGACACAAAAAATTCAACTGTAATTCACCTGCAAACTCCTGTGAAAGAGAAAGATAGTACGTGGGAAGTTTTCAGATTAAGGGCTATTGATTATGCGTATGGAACCGATACGTATAGACTAGACCTCGGAACAAAGCTCATAGCGAAAAACGGGCTGGACGTTGTCATCTTCAGTAACGACGAGTCGAAGCTTTGTGATATTGCAGGGAAGGGTATTTGTAAAATTCCCCGCCATTCCAGCGAGGATGCGGACGAGATTGAGTGTATTCATGCGATTTTTCGTGAAACACCTGTCCAAGATTACAAAAAGTTTTGTAAACACGTAAAACATATGAGGACAAGGTCACAAGTCACGATACTGGATCATCACAAGTTCTCAGTTGCCCATCTTAAAGATGGAGCAGTAATTGAATGCAGACAGAATGGCTCGCGTAAAATGATCCCCATTCAAAACATCCCCAAGGTCGGAAATCTCGAGATCTCGTTACCGTGTGGATGCAAATTGAAAGAAGGAGAAAAGATTTTGGCAACTCCGAGCTTCCCATGTCGTGAGGAAGGACCACAAAAATAATTCACGCCCTCCCAATAGCCTGGAGTAATTTAGAAAGAGAGATGATGAAATCCCAAGCAGAGGAATCAAGAGACCAGAGACGTTGGGTAGCCAATCACTCAATCATTCTCGACCCGAAATGGAATTCTCATTTTATTCCCGAATTACGAATCAGAGATGAAATCCCAAAGGAAGAAAATCCAGGAATAAACTTGCACAACTGGGTAATTGAGGAAGTGAATGAGAGCCCATTGGTTTGGATTTGGTTGGTGGTATTAACCATACTACTTGCCACAGTCGGGTGGGAAATAAGAAGACTCCACCTCCTTGTACCAATTTTGGCTCCAAGCTTCATTCCAATGGCAGAATCATTCAAAATTGACGGGAAAGAACGGCTGTTGGCTAGTCCATGCAATATGCCATTTCATGTTGAGTCCCTGTTGTACGTGATTGTGGCACTTCTCATTCTCATCCTCGTGCCAAAAATCTACAAAATGTTGAACGGACTTTGCAGGGATTGCTATCAATATTGGGTCAACAGCCGCCCTCACTATGCTCCTTACCGAATCCCATTCCGCAACTACCCGCGTGGAGCAGACACGGGGGTCTCCATTGAGACAAATTCCACTGACATGTCAACATTAGGAATAAACCCAGGGCGAGGCATGAAATTGAACGCAGGACAAGGTGTTTTTGGGCCTACAACTGAAATCATTGAACCCGGTGCAATCAATAATAATTCCACAGCCTCTTCGTCGGGAATGACCACCATTCGGGCCGAGGTCCGTAAGCCTCGGACAGTGATTTTATAATCCTAAAAAGAAAAGAATTATATAAAACCCACATTATTCTACGAGGACGAGACCAGAGTATTCTTTGGGCCTCTCCCCTAAAGCCCACAATTACTGCCCACAAAGTATTAAAATAAGCTGAAAAAGAGCTGTCAAGAGTCCGCACTATAGTTGCCATAGTTGCCCCACATTTAGAGTATATCATGAATATGAAAAAGTAGCCGAAGTTTTAATGACGTGGAAAAGATAAGTTTATTTTAATTTTCTAGAAATTCATGAACCCCATTAGCCCTCAAATATAATGGCTACAAATACGAGAAGAGGGAAGGATCTACTAGATGAAGATTTTTCGTATGAAAACTCTTTGTATAAAGAATTGTATCGAATGAGAACTGAAGCAGTGGATGATGCCATCAACAGGATCATGGAGACACTACAAATATACAAAGAGAGAGAGCAGCAATTTGCCCAGGATTTTGCAGTTACGACGGACGATTCTCTAACATGGAAGAAGAGATACTTAATGGCCATGAAAAGAGAAAAGAAGTTAGAATCGAAAATTCACCCAT
>JAQGBH010004010.1:0-18134 GCA_034698265.1 Sminthurinus aureus | reverse complement strand
GGAGGGTTCCCAGGGTCGTAGAAAAATCTCAAATACCTACAGCACTGATGACAACAATGACAATGTCAATAAAAAAAACCCCATGCGATTTGGTCAACCCGTTCGGCTGGAACCGTGCAAAGGACAGACAGACGGACGGACGGACAGACAACATGATAGAATAAGGGGAGCTCGCTTCGCTCGCTCCCTAATTTGCATTGGACGTGCATGTGCATTTTACAAATGTGTTTGTTATTTGTTGCAACTTGTAAGTCGCCACCTAATTTAAAGCTCCTCATTCCAAATTCTACAGTCTCCTGTACTTTCCTACAGCATAATGTTGGCGTTTAATCTACGGTATTCTAGATTCTAGATTCTAGATTCTAGAGTGTAGCAGATTATGGTACAAGATTTGGGAACTTAATTACTTGCAGTGCTCTTTCTATGCCTTGATGCTTTGGTGCTTTGATGTGTTCCATGTAGTTCTGTAGCCTTTATAAAAGTACGTAGTATAAATTTTCACTGTTCTTTTTCTCTCATGAAGCTTTTTGTTTGCATATGATACACATTTGTACAAATTACACGGATCCGTCCAACTAATTATCGTACATGTTCTCAACATGCATGATGCACATTACCAATGTTTGAATTTTGAACTACCCATTTCCTATTTCCTATTTTCATATATATGTAGATGGACGCAGTAAAGTCTGGGGATGTTCCAAAGGTCATACTTGAGCGTAAATTAGCACGAGCTGAAACTGCCGAGGAGAAGCGAGAGGCAAAGTTGAGACTGAATCGTCTGCTTAAAGTAAGTAACCGTTTCTGTACTACTACCATCTTCAAGTTTTATAATACAGAAATATCATAACATATTCAGTATTTGAACGAATCATGCTGTTGCATCGTCATCGTCATCGTCATTCTTATCCAATCAAGTACCCGGTTGCATCCGGGATCCAGGATCCGGCATCCGGAGAAATTAAGAAAGGGGGAGGAAATCTACATCACACTTTACATTTAATATCTACAATCTACATGTGTAGAATCTAGAATGTAAAATATAGAACATAGAAATTTTCACCATTAGTGTTGCATTAATTCACATTTGCATTGGAGTTTATACCCGCACTCGACACTCGACACTCGACAATTATTAGCTCTTTTACATCTACTTTACGGCACCATTACAACTCACACCAGACACTATAGACACAAGATCTGATCTGGAACCTGGAGTAGACACTCTCGTTAAGACACCATTCTCCATCTTCCATTCTCCATAAATAAACCATAATTAAATGAACAAACAGAACAGCAGTTAATGCAAACAGAAACACAAATTCAATCATGAATAATAACAGAAAAATTTGTACCATTACCGATTCGAAAATTTTGCATTAACTGGGTACAATTTCATGGTGAAGTTGCTGTAAGATTGCTGGAAAGTTTTTGATACGACAAACAGTACACATTATTATTATTTATTATTATCCCATGTAAAATATACAGACAATAGACATTCGCATTCCAGAATATGCAGTAGTAAAATATGTTGGAATCTCAGCTAAAATATTCAAATGTTCTGTGCAATTCCGTGATAAAAGCTGCTGTTGGCTGTTGGCTGTAGAATGTTCAGTGTACAGTGTACAGGGATAAAACTAACTTTTAAGTATCTATTATTGTGTTGTTCCTGGTTTCTGGTTCCTGGTGCTTTCTCCACTCTCCATCCAAAATCCCAAATTAGAGTGAGATTTTGTGGTTGTCTAATGCCTAAAATCTAGTGTCTAAAGTCTAATGGTTGCTCTTTCACTCACGCGTAGGTACATTTGCATTCTCATGTACTTTCTCCAGTAGTTTTGGATTCTTTTGTCCTTTTAACTTGACTCAACTCAACTCGGAGCAGAAAACAGCAAAATATCAAAATACTTGTGTCTTGTATAATTGTGTAGCAGGCGATGAGCTGAACATGATGAAATGACATGAAAATGAGGGAGAAGCTGGATGAAAATGCTAATGACATATCATTACGAGCTCACAATCCCACATAAAATACATGAATGCATACAGACAAAGCAATTGAGTCATTTAAAATGGCCACACACACACTACACACTAAACGCACTACTCGCTAGACATTTTAGATAGTTATACAGATATAGATAATCCTGATACTGATATTGATACAGGTCCACAACGATGTAACATGTCTTCTGCTAAATACTAAATACCATGTAGTATGTAGTACTTTGTTACAAATTAGGAGTGTGGATCTGCAGCGTGTAATGTGTAATTTGGAGGACAGAGAAGAGAAAGAGAGAGAAAGAGAGAGGGAAAGCATTAATATACTTGAAAATCACATGGGATTAAGAATTAATCCATGTCTCGATTCTCTATGCTCTATGCTCTATGCATAATGTATAATTGGCCATAGACTGTACACTTTCTCTGTAATTTGTAATAGCAATAGCATCATGACTATACATTATACGTTACAAGTAAAAACGCCCGTCAAATGACGGAGGAATAAAATCCATGTACAAAATCTGTATCTGATCGGTCAAAAGCTGTCACATTTTGAAAACCTTTACATTCTCTACAATGGCTGATTTAAAGGGAAAAACTGAATCATTTGTGCGTTACATTGAATTTGTAGGGTTGCTCCGTTGCAGCTCGGTATTTAAATTTCTCTGATTGACGTGTGTGCCATAATTATTGCTGTTGATTGTAGCAATAATTAAAACATGTTTTCTTAGCCAGAGTAATAGCCATTTCTCTTAGCCAGAGTAGTAGCCTTTTCTCTTAGCCAGAGTAATAGCCATTTCTCTTAGCCAGAGTAATAGCCATTTCTCTTAGCCAGAGTAATAGCCATTTGTCTTAGCCAGAGTAATAGCCATTTGTCTTAGCCAGAGTAATAGCCATTTCTCTTAGCCAGAGTAATGGCTATTTCTCTTAGCCAGAGTAATAGCCATTTCTATTAGCCAGAATAATAGCCATTTCTCTTAGCCAGAGTAATAGCCATTTCTCTTAGAGCGTTACATATGCAATGACGCCATTGGATACGGAATTTATAGAAGGTAGATACAAGTCTAAGGGAATGCATAGATTCGAGAATTAAATGCCTTCATTCACCGCGATTACACTGTATTATGCTAGAGCAATGGAGCAAGATATCCTCAATCCTCATGCCTGACGCATTAATGACGGGCCATCTCATCTACATCTAATCCCAATCCCAATTCAAATTCTAATGCTCATACTTACGCATACGCTGCTCCTCGGAATCAAAATCAACGGAGCGGAATGATGCATAAATACCTATCGTTGGTCTTTGGATTTTGGATACTGATTCCGATTTCCTGATAAAACTAATGACGTGCTCTGTGGAATTAATGACTCGTGTTATTGCTGAAAGAACATTTTCTTACATGTTTTACATGCTCTGCTTTTATTTAAGTCTGTCGAAACTCGAGACTTGAGACGAGACTAGAAACTCGACAGTCGAATGATATAAGTATATCAACTACAAATGTAAACGAAGGAAATTTACGCATGTAGATCATTTTGGAAAAATGACAAATGACTAATGAAAAATGACGAATGCATAATTTTGAGTTTAGATTGAGAACCACCTTTAATTTTTTGATTGTACTCTGTACTTGGAATTTTAAATGTACAGTAGAAGAAGAATTGAAGGTGAAATTTTAATGACTGTATTTTTTCTCCTTGTAGATGCGGAAACTGGTGACGAATCAGCTGGTGGACATTCTGGAGGAGTTGACGGAGGGAGATGTGGAAAAGAAACAAGTTCTTTTGAGAAATCGCTTTCCTTTGATGGACAGGAACTGTTATGAAGTTGCTGTCAAGTATTTCTCTCGAAATTGCTTCAGCATTGCGAAGGTTAGTTTCACGTTTAGCATCCAGAGCTGTGTTTAGTGTCTGACAGCTGTGTTAAATCTCTGACTTTGATACTTGATACTTGATGCACATAAACTACAACTAAATAGGCTTAAAAGAAAAAGGATGTAGTCAAAATTAAGTAGGAGAATTATGACCCAGTTGACTGAGAAATTGAAATTGAAACGGGAACTTAAGTTCAAGCTCAAGTTCTACTTGAAATAAAAGTCAGTGGTATAAACAGACGAAAGGGATGTAGACTGAAAGTAGGCTGAAAAAAAGACGCTAGACAGTGAATAAGAGTCACATTTTAATTTCACCTAGAATCTAGAATCTAGAATATAGACACAACAAAGGAGCAACGAGCAGCGAGCAGCGGGCTTTTACCTTACAAAGTTAGCTTAACTAGACACCACATGTTTGTAGTTTGTACCGATACATATCTGCATTTCATTTAATTCCGTTGGAAGTTGGAAGTTGGAAGTTGGAAGAATCCTCTCCAAAATTACACATGGAAAACTCATCAGTTGCGAAAAACAATAAGAGTGTGACTCTGTCTTGTGCCTTGTATTTTGTATGTGTAACGGAATCCCCTTCTCATTTTTTTCAACTTTTGTAACGGCCATGCGAAAAAAAGTTACTCTCCTTTTTCTAATTCCACTTCCTTCCTTCCGTCTACTTTAGTAATAATAAAACATACCAGAATCCAGATTCTAGACTCTAGACTCTAAACTCCAGAGCCTGGAATCTGGATTCTGGAAGCTTGAAACTTGAAACTTGATAGTAGATTTCCGGATTCTCTTTCCATTCTCCAGTTTCACTTTCCCTAATTCAGGGAAAAGGGTAAAAGAGGCGAAAATAATAGCAAAAGTCACAAGTCACGAGTCAAAAGTCGGAATATCATGAACCAACTTTACGTTTTCAGCACACGTGTGTTAAAAACTCACTCAAATACCAAATACACATGCACGGTGCCGTACATGTAAAGACCAGATCTTGAGCTTTGAGCCTTTCGTCGTACATCGTACTTTTAACCAGAGTCACCTCTTTTACTTCCCAATTCCCACATTTCACATCTACGCACTATGTACAATCTACAATGTACCGCCTGTTTTTGAGCATCGCGCCGCTTTTATTTTTCCATTTGCCTTTTCCTTTCCCCCCTTAAAAAAACAGAGAGACAGGAGAAGACACTCTAATTCTGAATTCACGTAACAATTTCCAGTAGATTTGTCCAAAGGAGTGAAATGCCCAACCAGATTGAGATTCTGCTAGAAAAGTGTGTCCTTTACACTCGACACTCGACACTCGAAACTCGAAACTCAAAACTGGAAACTGGAAACTGGAGAAAGTACAGAGTTATCCATAGGGAAAGAGAAGGGGTGACGAGAATGACAATTTAAGTAAAGACAGAAGACGGTTAATTCCGTTGTGTGTGGATGTGTTTGGTGTTCGCCGTTCAGTGTTCAGAGTTCACACGTGCTGTTAGTGTGAATTGTGAATGCAGAGGAGTTGTTGTATGACACTCAGTTTTTTACACAAGATCTTGAGCTTGATCTGAAACTAGAATCTAGAGTCTAGAATCTAGCATCTAGAATCGAGATGTATGATTTTGGGAACTGAAGGGTTACCGATCTGTGCCTCGTGCCTCGGTATTGAATTGAATTGAATAATATGTACGCGTAAATGTGTGTAGAATGTAGAATGTAAAATGTGTAAGTATACTTGAGAAAACAAATAAGACTGACGCCGTTTGGATATTTTTCTTTGTGTTTGTATCTCTACAGAATAGTTATGTGACCAGGAAACTGTTTCTGCTGGTGAATGCTTGTGAGAAGGGCCATCCCGTGGAAAGTATCATTGAAGCCATGAGAAAAACCTGTCACAATGCTGGAGTCACTGGAATCAATTAGACACACACTCGAGTCCTCTCTTCCATTTTCTACTTACATTTTTCTACTTTCCTATTTACCCTTTCCTTTTCTTGGTGAGTCTATCGCCTATCGTCTGTCGACTTTCTTCGTCGTCCGTCGTCTATCGTCTATCGACTATCGACTATCGAATCGTAAAGTCAACAACTTTCATGACCTTTTCAAGTGAAACGACTATTTGAAAATAAACGACACAAGTTTTCTTCTCTCTACAGCCAAACCAAGTCAAACCAAGTCAAGTCAAATCCAACTGAACACTGAAGCGGACCGTACCACTCTATTTTAAGAGAAAGTCATTCAACTTTAATGTCTTCTTCTTATTTTCCATTCTCAATCCTGTGTACTCTGGTCTGGTCTGGTCTGGTCTGGACGAGAATAGACTAGACAACGGAACAACTGGATTGTTGACTGTCGACTCTTGACTTCTTGTTTTGGCTCTGACTTTGGCCGTTTCCAAATCCTCAAAAAAACTCACATGTGTACTTTTTAACCATTTATTCACGTTCTTAAAAATGTCTCCTTTTCTTTTCAAATGTTTCCCCAATTCTAAAAATAACTGATTAAATTTAATTTTTGTTCGATTATTTGTTATTTATTATTTATGGAAAAATATTAGTTTATTTTGAATTTTGCTCATGTTCCTTTTTCTGCTCCTGGTGAAAAACATTTTATTTAAAATTATTAATTACATTTTCAATAGAAAAAATCTTGATATTCCTTTAAAAGCTAATGAACAAATAAAATGAATGAAAATGAAAGAAAATACAATACAACTAAATGATTGATCTTCATATCAACGTCGTTGATGAATTTTATCATATTTATTCATGCTCATTTTATTTAGTAGCTTTCCATGTTAAATCATAACTCGTAAATCATTTTTTTCTTCTCATTTTGTCCCAATTCTAATTTGTAATTGTATTTTACAATCTACACACGGGAAATTGAATTGAACACTCAATTTTAAATTCCATATGCATTCTGACGAAAGAGGATCTCGAAAAAGAGATTTTTGATCAATAAAAACATGGCTGTAGCATAAAAGATAATAATAAAAAGTAAAAAAATCCTTACTTCATGACGATTTTAAATCACCTTGAAGGCATAAATTCCTAAGGCTCCTGAAGCGAAGCTGAATACCGAAATCAAGACTATCCGACGTTTCAAAACCACTTTCGAAGCTCTTACGAATTCTAAGCATAATAAGCGTGCCCACTTTTTTGAAAACTTTTCCCGCTAGGTGGCGCCACCGTCGAGTTTAATACTTTTCTCGCTAGGTGGCACCAACTCGTTCACACAAAATCTTTCGCACTCAATATTTACACATACAGACGGACGGATTCCAATATTCAGCTCCGCTTCATAAAAAGTGATCAAATATAAAAAAAAAACTAATTCAAAATCCCCTAAAATTTGAAGAAACGAGTCAAAATTCAGAAAAGGAAATGGAATGGCAGAGAAGGATTAGGAATTTATAATTTTCAAACTAATTTTTAAGTAATTAAGACTTGCTTAGTGTGACAACATGAACATTATGAACAATGAGCAATTAAAATAAATGCAACTTTCCCATTGTAAGCTGCACTGTACACTGTAACCTGTGTTAATTGAGCATTGTTGATGTGGCCTCGGCATATTTTTGCTTGTTGTTTTTATTTCGGTCCTTGTTGATTATTATTATTTGTTGTTCAAGTTCATGTTCATGCTCTGGATTCTGGATTATGTGGTACGGCGACGTTTTGACTTGGCACTTGACATTTGACGTTGTTTACATATTACACATAAACATGAAAATGCTCCGCGGTCAAATGTCAATGTTGTCAATTTAATTTGTACAGGAGAGACTTAGGCCCATAATTACCGTGTAACAATGCGCAATGCGCAATGAGCAATTAGCAATTAGAAAATGTTTTCAAATGAGCCAATTACTCTTTAAGCGTTTTTCATTTTTCATTAATTGCCATTCAAATGGTCGTTTTAATTGGTTTGTTTTGTGTTTTGTGTTGTTTAGTGTCATCAACAAAATGTCACTTCCTCTTCCCAATTTCCTTAATTTTTGGTATTTACACTTGTACTTGTTGTTGTACTCGCGGTTGCTGTTGTTTAAAAGTTGAGCGAGAGTCGGAGTCAGAGTCAGAGTCAAGTTCAAGTCGTGTGCTGTGAATTTTGCTCTTCTTGCTTGTTGGTGACAAAAGATAGCGAAAATGAAAGCTGTTTTTATCCTTGGTATGGTCCTTTTGGCCTGTGTAGTTTTCCCTGGAGGAGAGGCTCGAAGGAGATTTAGAGGAGGACGAGTGTGGAATCCCATTGATATGGATTTCCATGGTGAATTTCCAGCCGTAAGTACACAAAACACCAAACACCAAACAGGATAAACCCGTTACACATTTAATCATTTGTAGAATCAGTTGAGAGTTGTCCAGCTAGTTGTTGATATTTGTCTACAGGGGCAATAAAATAAAATAAAATAAAATGGTTGAGGAATGAAGAAAAATGTACACGTTTGGTTTAATTTTCAGTATGACGTTGAACCCATGCCATCACCCTGCCTTGGCAAATGGCAATATTGTGACAATTCACAGCTTCCCTGTTGCTCCGGACTCGAATGTAATCCCGATGGAGTATGTGAACGATACTTTCACCTTACAGGATGAAGGAACTCTTCTTAAATCTCTACACTCTACACTCTACACTACACTATGTTCACCCACCTCATTCCATATTTATCCCCATTTTACCCTACACATGTTTCTTGTTTTTTGTGATTACTTTGTTAATTTTTAATATTTTTTAATTGTATGTTTTGTGTTTTGTGGGAATAAAACTTTTGTTGAAAGAGCTTGAAGACTTTAGTTACTTTTTCCATTTCCTTGAGCAACTTGGAAAGCATGGCATGGGTACAACTCTTGATTTTTACCTAAAACCTAGAAGCATAAGGAACGAAAAGTGAGATCTAAAAGTTGAAATGAATCTTCAATCTTGGCATTACTACAAATCAGTGCATTTCTTTGCTGATGAATTTTATTGTATTTATTCCCGCATATTTTATGTAGTAGCTAGTTTTACATTGAAACGTCATTGTCATTTGTCATTTGTATTCCCCTCTCGTTGGTATTATAATTTTTAATTGCGTTCTACATCATACACTCTGCACTTCACGTTTTACATTGTAGGCTATATACACAATACACAAGGAAGATTGAGTACTGAGGTAAACCCTCAATTTTAAATTCCCAACTTACAACACACTGCAAAAAGTCTTGATGAAGGATGAATGTCAATTCAAGTGTCGATACCGGTGCCGATGCCGACTGTCTTTTGTTTTTTGTCTTGCTCCTTCCTTAGTTTTCCTAAGTTTAAACTAAAGAATGAGGATTGGCTATAATATAAAAAGAGTGTGTATTTTGAAGAGGGGGATCTGATCAGCCCTCCGGAATACTGATAACTGATAACATATGCGCTGCATGTACCATTTCCACAGTAGATGAAACCAGTATCTGTAAATACAAAGGCAAGGACAAGGACAAGAAAACAATACAAAAGGCAGCAAGCTTATTCATGTCATGTAAAAATCTGTAGGACAAATGAACTTGAACGGATTTTTCCCGATTCATTAGTATACACAAATTCCAGGAGTGGAAGTGAAAACTCAAATTCAAATTCAAACTCGAACTCACTTCGATGCTTCATCCTTCACGTATTATTAAAAACGTTGAAACTGTCTATGATCTAAGCAACGTTTATGCGTATATTGAGTATTGCGTATCATCATTCATCATATTTTATCCACGTCTAACTGTAGTTAAACAAAGTGGGGAAACTTAATATTTACATTTCCAATTTTAGCTCATCAGTGAGTATCGAGTTTCAAATTTGTGATTCATCCAGAGAAAGAGGTGAACAGCGACGCTTCTTCCGCTTTACCTTGCTTCTTGTTTCTTTCAGGTTTATTTAATGTAAGCTGATACTTGTTCCCTTTGACCTCGGCGCATCATACGGCTCCTGTTCTCATGTTCTGCTGTACTCTGTACTGCTGGCGCTTGAGTTTTGAAAGAATAAAATGAGCCAAGGTCCGTAGATTGTACGAAAATAATACAGACTACAGACGTAATTTATATTGAAAATCCACGTGACTACTTTTTATTTCACTTTTTAGTTTTATTGTTTATGATGGAGTAAAAACTTTGATTTTCCCAATTATTTTCATCCCAAATCCAAAGTCCAAAATTCGAAATTCAAAGTGGATAACATGAGGAATCTTTGTCCTTTGTACTTTGAACGTTACTGATAATTGCTTTGGTTTTTTAGTAGAGAAAAGAAAACTATGAGATATAAAAAAAGTAAAAGTATTTAGAATTTACAATGTCCAATGTAAAATGTATGGTACTTGAACATCAACATGGACATGAACATTAAATGTAGCATTTTACGTACACGCATTCTTTGAATTTCTATACAATCTACAATCTGCCTATGATGTGGAAAGGGAAAGAGAAAGGGGGAATGTGTGAAACCGCCTTGTTTCATGCTCTACACTCTACACTCTATACTCCAGTCACTACATTCTACATGTAAAAAGTTTGTCCACCACGGGCAAAAAAAGTTTTACAAAGTTGCCCACCCACATCACAATACAAAATACAATAGACCAAAATACATAGCCGCTACTTTTGGTACTTGATACTTTTAATACTTTTGATACAATCCCAAAACTACTTGTGTTTCTTCGTTATTTAAAAACAAGGATGGAAACTAGATACTTGAAACTTGATACTTGAAATTTGATACTTGATACTATTCACCCGACAAACTGCACTGTAGCGGGTTTAGGGTTTAATAAATGTGAAGTTGGAGAATGTTTATACAAGTTTTCTGAGGCGTGGTAGGAATTTCAATCAGCGGCTTTATTTTTCCATCCTCTTGTTCTCTGCTCCCTCCTCTGTTTTTACAAACTGAATCTTGCATGCTCAACTTGTCCTGTGAAAAAAATCTTTGAAATTTGGATTTTTCTCCCCCTTCCAATCCCATCCGATCCGATCCGATCTTGTGACTTGTGCCTTGTGTGCTTTCACTGGTTTCACTAGTTTCGTGATAAAAACTTAAACCTTGTGCATTAAAGTAGTCTGTAGCCTGTAATCTGTAGTACACATGAAACAACGTAACATGACATGATCACTTCCACTTTCACACACCTCCTTTACAAAACCGACAAAATACAATGCATACCAAATAATAATTTGATAATATCCTTTAAGGCGGAATACTTGAGTCTAAAAAGTGCATTTAAAATGCATGTGCAATGTAGAATCTAGAATCTACAATGTACAATTTACACCCTAAACTCGTCACCTTGGTTCAGCAGGATTTTCAATTTGAATCTGTACCCTGTGTACATACGCCCCTTTAAAGTTCTTACACGCCTTTATGCATAAATATCAAGAATCAAGTATCAAGTTGATGCAGTCTGGACTCCGGAACAAAACAATATAATTCTCCCTCTCCCATTTTTTCTGCAGTCATAAACCGTAAACATAACATAACATAATATAATATAGCTTAATACTCTAGATTCAAGATTCAAGACTCAAGATACGGTAGCAGCGGAGAAAAGAAACGAGAAAGGGGAAATGTGTGAGGGTAATAATGTATCTACTTTAACTTCTTCATCCTCTTCTCTCTACTCCTTTTCTCTGCTCATATCTCACGGAAATACAGTCATAGAATATAATGAGTAGGGGAAGAAAGGAGCAGGAGAAAGGAGAAACAGAACCAAAAGCAACTGCATCATACAACACGAAAAGGAGCAAAGAGTCGGGAGTCTGGAGTCTGGAGTTTGGAATATGAAGTGTGAATATAGAAGAGCAAGTCCATAAGTAATAAGGAACTGTGTACGTCACACATATACACACAACATGCAGAATGCAAACGTTAGGAGAAAGGGAATTTCCTCGTAAAATAATATTATCACCTATCTATAAACTACAATGAAGAAGAAGGCGGAAGGGAAAAAGAAAGTCTCATGAAGAAACGAGAAACGAGAAAAAGTGCAGTGTCAACTCAGCCTGTATCTCGTATCCACTGTCTACTGTCTACTGTGTAATCACAAGAGAAAAAGAGTTACTGTTGTTCAACATACGCATAAATATCCTACAGTCCTTTGTCCTTTTTACACTGTACTTTGTACACTGCACATTGCGATCATGAGTCTACAACAGAATTGAGGAGTGAGCTCTGCATTGGCCAGATATTGGGTGTTGTGCATATGGTTAATATCAAGTTGGAGCTGGGAGCTTGGAGCTTGGAGTTTGATAAGTACCCATCAATTCACATTATCTCACATTTACAATTTATGGTGTATCCCCTCTGCTACAAACTAAAAACTACATTATACATATTCACATTACATATCATTGATTATAGCACATGCTGAACACCGAACACTGAACAGACTTATAAATAAAAAAGTTGTGATATCATACAAAAACTCGCCCTCCTAAAAGAAGTAGGTAGAGAAAGATGCATATTTTATTACTATGAATTAGATTATTACGTATGCCAATGCCAATGCAAATGCAAATGTAAATGGTATGCCTGTGAACTGTGAACACTGTTTACGATTATTATTATTACTAGCTTTACAGTTTCAGTTTGTCACTCTGGAACTCTTTTTCTTTTTCTTTTCTTTTGTATCTTGAACACAACACTGTGTTGAAACTGTAACCGTAACTGACTCTGTATCTGTACAACGGATCCGATCGTCGAGTTCAAATTCAAATTCAAATTCAAAAGTCAACAGTAAAGTACGGAATTGTGCTACTGTCACACATTTTAATGATTCTGTCTGCATAATTCAGCATTCACGTTCAGTTCTCCATAGAACTGTTGTAAATAATGTCCATGTTGATATACACATACAATCGACAATCGACAATCTACAATCGACACTCTATATAAAGGGAACTGTGCACAGTGAAATTTATGTGTACTATTTAAGTTTGAGTTCAATTTTTTACTATATTTTATATTTTCCATCTCAGATCTCAGATTAAAAATTTATCAGATTTCTTATACTCAAACTCGCGAGTTTTATTTACTTTCTCTCTATTTGATTGACCTCTTATTTTGTATGGTATTTTATGAGGTTTTTCGAGCTATTTTATGAGATGTGAGACTCAGATGTAGGCTGGCGTAAGTTGTAGTAAAAACTCAAGTTGTAATAAAACATTTCAAGAACTGTAGTATTTAGTATAAAGTTTCAAGTCTCAAGGTTCAAAAGCATAAAGAATAAGAATGAAAATTGTTCCAAATTCCAAATAATGCCGAAGCAAGTCTTAAAAGAAAAGTGATAAATTTTTATTCCAGGTGTACAATTTACCATTTTATTTCATTTTAAAGTATTATATATTGAGCACGTTCCAGTTTCAATTTTTCAATATACAGATATACGAATATAATCCAATTTTTTTAAAAAGTGGTTTTACCTTGATGGGAAAATGGGAAAATTTAATGTGATAAAAAAGAGGATGAGATGAAAGGGACTCACTGTTCACTTTGACTTTGAATTCCAATTCGACACTTATCAGATTTATTTATCTTTTATTCGTTTTATCCCCTTATTTATTCATTTACTTGCTCAAAGTCTAGAGTCTAGAGTCTATAGTCTAGAGAGTACAAGTTTTGGTGTGGCAAACAAGATGATGATGACGGTAGAAAGTACCAAAAAACCTACAAAGTCTAGGTACAAAGTACAACGTATACAGATACGATAAAACCGCCTCTTTTTTTGCCAGAAACTCTTCTTTTTTGCATTCAAAATGCAAATGTACTTTGGACAAGTTGAAAGTTGTTGAAAAATTTCAAATTCAAATTCCAATTTAAAATGTGTGGTGTCATGTTCGGTGTACTAAGTTTGTATTCCGTATTCTGTGTATCGTAGGGAAATCCGGTTTCGGTTTGATGGAACGTGGAAGAACTTGAATTGAAGTTAGAAAAGAGAAAACAGGTATCTCTCGTCCCTCGTCGTGTGTTGTATTTTGGATTTGTTGTCATACATGAAATGTAATATATGTGTTGTATATCTATGGTAGTTCTGTGCTCAATGCTCAATGCTCAATTTTCATCCGGTTTTCTCTAAAAGCAGTATAAAAAGTAAAGAGAAAATCGAAAGGCTGGAGAGAGAGAGAGAAAAAAGAAAAAGTCAGGCAAAATATACAAAGTACGTACGCGTTGTGAGTAAATTTCATTTTACGATCTTGTTACCAACTACTCAATAAAACTATTTTGTATACATTCTTTCACATATTCTCACTCACTCAATCCATTCCCTCACTTTGTCCTTCATCCTTCACGTTCTCTGCTCTCTCTCCAATTCCTCTCTCCGTGTTTTTCTATTTTCTATGAATTCTAATGTTTCCCAGAAATCCAAAAGGATCGACATCGTCATCCACATTCAACATTGAAAGGAAAATCAACGTGAAACCACGGATGTTTTCTTCCAACTCGAGCTACTTTGTTCTAGTTTCATCTTGTTTAAAACTGAACTATGTAAATCAGATAAAGTTTACATTTTACATGTTCAAATTTTACAAGTTACACGAATCTTAATCATGTAAAAGTTTTGTGTTTTACCATTTCCTTGTATTTTTATTTACCACACAGATGAGAGTTTGTGAATTTCAAAAGGATCAATTTCTATCAATTTTGAAGATTTACATCATTTTTTGAGAGGATATTTTGTACTGCAAAAAGTAAAAACAACTAAAAGGTTGTTCTTTCATTCAGTATTTGTAATTTTAATTTAAATTTTGCATAAATTATCTATAGCATTTGGAGAAAGATATGTTGTCTTTTTTATAGCAAACAAGATACAAAATGTGACATTTGACGGGGTTCAAAATTCAAGACTCAAAAGACTTGCGTTCTTCAATTTATGAAAATTTCGCTTGTTTTACAACTTGGAATTTTCTATAAAGGAAAAGAAAACCTTCAAGATAAAGTTTGGTAAAAGTCTGGAGTTTGGAGAAGACACAAACAATTTCTGATCAGTTCTCGCATATTATTATTATCTCAAATTCCAACTTTGGAATTTGAATTCCTGAATGAGAATTGAGATGAAATGAGCTGAGCTGAGCTGAGCTGAGGATTGAGGAACAAAATCACTGGATAGACCCAATTTTAGTAACAAAATTACATAATATATGAGAAAGAGGCAAATTTGAATTTGAATTTTCTATCTAGTTTTTTTCTTTCTTTCCCTCGGGCTTTCAAATGTCTATTGTCTATTGTCTCGATGCTAGAATGTGGAATGTGGAATCTCGAGTCTATAGTCTATTCTCGAGACATTCTCCTTCCAAGAACGGGTTTAGTGGTAACCTACAGCAATTTGGCTCATGTAATCACTG
The DNA here is from genome assembly GCA_034698265.1 of Sminthurinus aureus. Taxonomy (NCBI): domain Eukaryota; kingdom Metazoa; phylum Arthropoda; class Collembola; order Symphypleona; family Katiannidae; genus Sminthurinus; species Sminthurinus aureus. The sequence goes on along the minus strand of JAQGBH010004010.1, from coordinate 2,926 downwards.
TGGGAATATCCGTATCCGTAAATGTCCTTAGATCTCTCTCTCTCTCTCTCGCTCTGTCTCTCTGTGTCTTTTGTCACTTCTCAGATATTTACAGCGCCAACCCCTCTCCGTTGCAATTCCTGTTCCTCTTTTGTAGTTTTCTCTTGCACCACTACAGATTACAGACTACAGTTTTTGCATGTGCCACGTGTGTTTTATGTGATGCAATGGGAATAGTGGAGAAAATGTAAAGTGAAATTGTAAAATTATATTATACTTTGACAATAGCGCTTTTTTGTGTTTTATACCTTTTGCACCTTTATCAATGTGTTGTTTTTGGAGTTGGAACAGGATTATTTGTCTATTTTGATTCTAGATTCTGGATTATAGATTCTAGCAAATGAGAAATTTTTCTGTTGACTCGAGTCTCGAGTCTCGAGTCTCGAGTTTGTAATTTAAATACGGAAGAAAAATAAAGTAATGAAAAATAGTGATGAATTTTGAATTGAACATTGAGCATTAAGTATTGAAATTTATGCACAATTTTTCTACGGTTACATGTGTTATGGCAAAAATGGGGAAAATACCAAATATGAAACTTTGATTGCAGTTTTTCTCTACAAAATTGTTTCTTCATTCTTTATACTTTATAGCTACGGTTGCGTTTTGCATAGGCACTCACGTGCTTCTACACTGTACACTGTACACAGATGCAGTTGTTATGATTTTTGGACTGGAGAAAGTTCCTTGGTTTACATAATATATGGAATAAAAGGTGTGTATCGCACAATTCAGTAGGCAGAACCAAAGATTCAACGTCGCATAAACTCGATACGGTTTGTTTACCAAAGTATACAAAGTCTACAATCTACAATCTACCATCTACACACTCTGCTCTGTTTTGTTTTGTTTTCTTCCGGGTAATATCAAAAATCCAAAACTGTGCAATCTACGATTCTACCTTCTAAATGCTACATACATTATATATTCTACATGTATGTTTTGGTTCATGTTATGTTGTGTACAATGTACATTGTTCATTGTACAGTGAAAAGTGAAGAAAGTTGTCGTTTGTTTCAAGTTTTGGGTTAAAACTTGTTATTTGTTGACTCGGGTGGCTTGTTTCTTGGTTCTTGGTTCTTGTTTCTTGTTTCAGTTCAGAATAGTTGTTTTGGTTGGTTTTTGGTTTCGGTTTCGGTTTCGCGTTTGCCTTTTGCCTTTCGGCTTTTGGATTTTCTGTAAATGTCTTTTATTTATACTCATATTCACATGCATTTGTACTATACAGCAGACAGCAGAGAACAGAGAACAGAGAGCAGAGAGCGGAGAAGAAAGAGTACGGGCGAGCGAGCGGGCGGGCGGAAAGTCAAGAAATATATTACCGTACAGATATTTCCTCCGAGCTTCCACTTCCAGTCAACAGTCTCAGCAGAAGGGTATTTCCGTCACCGGTAAAAGTAAAAGTAAGCAACCAGCAACCAGACTTTTGAACATACATATGTATATCGTGTACATTGTACATGCATAGTTTCAGCATCCCATAAACGGATACACTCCCAACTGGAAACTTGAAATTCAAACACACCCATTCTCCATTCACCACAAGTTCACAAGTTCACGAGACACAAGACAAAAGTAAAAGTAAAAGTGAGGATGTAAAAGTACGGGAGAAAGTAGAAAGGAGACATAAAATATGTACAAAAGCCCAAAGACAAAACAGAAAACTCAAACCGTAGACAGATATAAAACAAAAGAGGAAGAGGAAAACAAAAACGAGTCACTCCACCTTTAAATTCATTCATTCCTCTTCCTTCACGGAACACGGAACAAGGAAGGCGGAAGACGGAAAACTCTTTTACTCCTTTCTTTTTTACCTATTTTTATACACTATACACTGCATGCATAAGTCTGTACGCATGTAATACGCGTAATGCCTCTACTTTCTTCACTTACATTTATATCCCGATAAAAAGTATTTCTTCTCCTTTTGTCTTGTGTTTTTTTTGTTTTTTGTTTTGTGTTTTGTGTTGTTCCCATCTCGGCATTTTCCAAATTTCCTCCTTCTTCGTTCCTCCTTCCTCACAATCCAATAAATAAATACTCGTGCTCTTCCGGCTCGTTCCAAGTTCAATTCCTGGAAAAAACTATCCACCATCTACTTTAAAATATCACTTGGTGTAACAAATAGGAAAACCCATATGCAGCCTATGCAGCATGCAGAGACGCTCTTCTTCACTCTTCAAACAAAAGTACTTTTGTCTTTTGTCTCGTCTCTAGTCTCTAGTCTCTGGTCTCTACTTTGTACATATATTTTAAACAATGCACATTATTTCTTGTTTTAAGTCATCCCTTCTCGCACATTTTCTCTATTTTACATTTTACATTGTGTCTGGTGCCTTGGACATTGAATGTGTTTTTTACACAAAAACTTTGAAATAAAATACAAATACTTAGAGCAATCCTTCCTTTGTTTAAAAATATGAGCAGATTGCGTAGCGAGAATAGTAAAGTACTGGGATTTTTATGGTTTAAATATCTGAAATCGTAAATTTAGAATCTAGAATCTACAATCTGCATCAATAAAATGAATGCAATAAAATTCCAAGTTGCTCGTCATCAAATCCTTTTCCCTTTCGTTTTTGATCAGGAATCGGTGACAAGTGATAACGACATTTTCCGATTTTTTAAGTAACATATGTAATCCGGATTTATTCAAGTATTTGTGATTTGTGAATGGAACGTCTTCGACAAAGTTGATGATATAATTCAATATAGTGTATAATTTATTATAATAATATAGTGTAGTATTTTTATTTTTTATCCGTTTCTCGTGTGTTTTGTATTTTGAATCATAAATGTAATACAATATACAGTGTGAATTTATATCTGTATTTAATATGTGATGTAAATACCCTCAACTCTCAACTCTGAACATTCTGATTTATGA